>WSFP011452645.1:0-19584 GCA_009831015.1 Picea engelmannii
GATTATGTAGTGAATATATATATATATATATATATATATATATATATATATATATATATATATATATGTTTATTTGTAGTTTACATGAGTAACAAAATGCATTGAATCAAGGTCCTAACCGAGACTTTATTCAACAACCTTAAATATGTAATTTTCATTTGGTGCATGTTTTATAGGGACTCCTATTCAAAGCCATTTCACATGCAGTTCATGTATTATGTTAGTAGAAAAATCTCCCCCCAACTTGAGGTCTCATTATTTATCCCAATTAAGGCTTCACTCAAAGGGCTTGTATGAAGCCCAATGAAAGGCCTCAAATGAGGCCTTGATTGGTACCCCAGTCAAAATCCTAACTAAGGCTTAATTGGGACTCAAACAAAGGCCCTAATGAAATTCCCCAATTAATTCCCCGATTAAGGGCCCAATAGAAGGACCCAACTTGTTTTAATGAAGGCCCCAACTAGACCCAATGAAAGGCCCTATATACATAGTCCTATTCAAGGCCCTCATGAAGACCACAATGAAAGGCCCCATTCATGGTCTTGTTTAAGGAATTGATCAAGGTTATAATTTAGGAATTATATCCTAGTAAACGTACATATAGGATGTGCATATTTTACATGTGACAAAGGGGCCACATGGATGGACCCATTGAAGGCCCAACTTAAGCACCTAATGGAATGCCCCAAACCAAGCCCTGTCAAATTCCTTGGATGAGACCTTGATATATGAAGTTCATAATTTAAGGAGGTAGTACCAAGCCCCTCATTCAATGCCTATTAAAGGCCCCAACGTAAAATATTTCGACTAGTTAGATATGCTATTATATAATATATTGATGGGATCCATGTGTTTACAAACATAATATTGGGAAATAGTTGCAACAACAATATATTTTTTCTTTTTGGTGTAAAATTTATCATACAAAGATAATATTTGTAGGAGAAACTTGTCTTGGATTGCTTAAATAGGTTAGATGTCGATAATAAGACCCATCACCTGTTTACTTACATTGATTGATCTGTAAACTGCCATGGATATTCCAGTGGAACAATTCATCACAAAAGATCTTACAATATTATGAATTTTTTTAGTATGCGGTCTATTACCTTAGATTTATTATTACTAGCTTAGTGCTCAAATTTATGGAAATAGCTGAAATCAAAATAAAAGAACAAAAAAATGAATACACCATCCACACAAATGAACATAAGATGTGACCTAAAAAAGTCGATATAGGGGAAAACCCAGCTAGAAGATGAGGCATATGCTATGCTCTCTTTTTCTCAGTTAATAAAAACAAGTACAAAGAAAGGGGCACTCAATATGGGGTTTCCATGGACACTGTGGTCTGACTGGCTACCACAAAAACTTCTACATCCTCTGTTATGCTCTAATATCCCACTCCTAGATTCTTTGCTCAACTATGAAACAATAACAATAACAAAGAATGGAACCCCTTCTCTTCCTAGCAACCCAATATTTAACATAACTTGATAGTCATCTATGGTTAGGGTCAGGGTTTTTGCATGCCTCAACCCTCAATTAATGTTAGGGGTTTGGACCTCTAGAATCTTCTTGAAAGTCCACATGTGACTAGGCCCGCATGTGTGAGTAACGTGGGCTAACGTGGCATCCACTCAATACCATGGTGGTTATCGGGGTATGTCAACTTCCAGGAGTTATAACTTACACATACAAACTCCAATTTAGGTGATTTTTGCACTGTTGGAAAGCTTTTGGTGTAGGATGGCGTTGAGGGGTTGCAAGCTATGCTTGCAAAGTTTTGACCCCAAAAAGTGTCATTTGATGCCTCAAACTAGCTCTAAAAGGTTTTAGACCCCAAATCTTCGATCTAAAACTTACCCCTAAAATGGGCTTTGCAAGCCAATTCCTCCAATTTTTCCAAATAGAAAGTTCCAAGATAGATAAAACTTTATATAATGATCCATTCCTAATAATTGACCAAATATTACATGGACAAGGTATTTGAATTACCAAATGACTTAGCCATAATCTAGATACAAATTGAGAGGATCAATAGAAAAGGGTTAAATATATAACACACATTTGAATAAACTTGAAACAAAATATTTTATGTTGAATTAATGACGTCCCTCCAAAGTGAATTTGTAGACATGATGAAAGAGTAGATGATGTTGCTCTCTGCTTTAACCTCCATGGACCGACCCCATTGTCTCCACCCCGTAGGAACTACGAGATCGCCCCAAGGATGCTGAAGGCATCCAAGGGTCATAGACCGACCATATACCCACCTTAATTCGAGGAGTGGAACGCATTAGCTGTCCGCTCCGGTTGGATAGGAAGGGTCAGAGAAGAGCAATCATTCTTAGGACCAAAAAGTCAGGCAGAAAAAGGGGAGAGCTCTCCGTTCCTGTCCTAGTTCTCTTGTAGCTAGATAACTCAGAACTACAAGAAGGATAACCCAGAACTACAAGAAGAAGAGAAAAATCATCAACCCCTAAGTTAGTGTCTTAGAGATCATTCATTGAGTATGTAGAATTGAGAGAGAAGAAAAGATTACTTAGATTTGTGGTATTCATAGAAAAGAGGAAAAGTATACGAATTAGAGTAAGAGAAAAAAAATGTTACCATCATATTATGAACAATCATAAATACGATTAGGCATAACGTTTAAATTATATTGTCGTTTATTCATGGAAATAAATGATGACGTCCTCGTGAAGGGTTCACACACATTATTTTGGCACACAAGAGAAAAGGAAACCTTACTCCACTACAAAAGATTGACACCCCTTATTGCTCAACAAGAAGTTGCGCTTTTCTTTATTCCGGATGTGTTTGCTTATAAACCAATCGAATGACAACGTAATCATCACAACACAATCATGACAATGGTGACTAGCTTTGGATATAGTAATAGATTTCATTGTTGTTATATTTCATTTGATATGGATTGGCGTTGAATAATTTGGTGTGCGGTGATTTGTCGGTTATTTAATTATGTACATGTTTAAATATTTTATTTTATTTTTTGATTTTTCCAAGTGTATAAGTTTAAATTAATTTTTTACAACAATTGTTATTGGAATTGGGTTATTAATTGTTGATAAAATTGTAATTTTTCATTTTTTAAAATTGTAATGTTTAGAGTAATACTTTTCCATATTGTCACTTTACTATGTTGATAATGGTTAATGGAAAATGTATCTTGCAACAAAAAAATATGATAATACTTAATGGAAAATGTATCTTGGAACAAAGATATTTTTAGTACTAAATGTTTTGGGTTTTTTCTGTAACCATTATCAAAATTGAACAATATAATTGTTGGTAAAATTACAATTTTTCATTAAGCAATGTTTAGACTATCACTTTAAGTAGTGTTCCCATAGTATGACTTTTGAAAGCTACCTTACTTTTAATATCTGGTGTTTTTGTGAGGGTGTATGTAATTCTTATTTGACAACTTTTTTTACTTAGTGGTATTAACTCATAACTTAATTATATATAAACAAATTTAAATGAAATACAAATAACATTTGTTAACCTTCATGGATATATTCATAAACAACAATGGGATATTTGTTAAACATAATAGTTATTAACTTACCAAAATTTTTGGAATTTTTGTTTTTTTAGGCTGTCAATTGTATTTATTTCCATTTCAAAAAGTGGAGCTAGAAATTTTAATTTTATGTAATTTTTTTTTTATATAGTTTTTAAGTATATATTTTTAATTAATTTAAAGTGTCATATATTTTAAATACAATTTTAAATATAATCTTTTAAATTTTTTTTAGCTTAATTTTAACGCATAGTTAATAGTTGTAACCAAATAACACAATTTTTAAACATTTAGTAAACAAATAATAATATGTTTTTATTTACATATTTTTATAGATTTCATGTATAAAATGACAATGCTTATGTAATTTTCTTATAATTAATGATTCACATAAAAATGTTAGCAAAAACTTAAACCTTATAATATATTAAAGAACATATTAGAAAGATTCATCCATAGACAATAATATATAGACATTCATTATTAATATGAAATCTCAATATCCAAAAGATTACAAATATAATTCATCAATAATATGTCAAATTCAACATTTTCTTCAATGATATCTTAAAATTAATCCATAATATTTAATATGCCAAATCCATCATTTTCAATAATTATATCTTCAATTTAGGAGCTTGACTTTTTTAGACATCATTTTTAATTTTTCTCTTCAATTAAGTCTTCTATGTCTAAGTCATTTAAAGTGATATTTTCCAAACAATCCTTTTAATGGTGGTGGATGCTCCTTTGACATTTTTTTCCATGTGATGCACTAAATGCTCATTTCTTCAAACCTATTTCTTGCATTTCATTTGGAAGAGCTTTAATAGTATTAATGCATTGCTTAGTAAAATTTCATTTTAGTGTATCTTTTTCAATAGTTATGCAATTTTTAATTTTTGGAAGGTGCATGCTAATGTTGTACTTGATCACCAAATAGAGAAAAATAATAATGTAAAATAACGTAAACAAACATAAATTAAGTCTTCTATGTCTAAGTCATTTAAAGTGATATTTTCCAAACAATCCTTTTAATGATGGTGGATGCTCCTTTGACATTTTTTCCACGTGATGCACTAAATGCTCATTTCTTCAAACCTATTTCTTGCATTTCATTTGGAAGAGCTTTAATAGTATTAATGCATTGCTTAGTAAAATGTAATTTTAGTGTATCTTTTTCAATAGTTATGCAATTTAATAATTTTTGGAAGGTGCATGCTAATGTTGTACCTGATAACCAAATAGAGAAAAATAATAATGTAAAATAACGTAAACAAACATAAATTAATAATGATAAACATTGAAGTATGCTTTCATATTTATTATATCATAAATCTTACTTGAACTCGAGAACAAATCCAAAACTCAATCTCATTCACTTAAAAATGTATCTATAAAATAATTAAACAATGTTTGTGGATGTTGATGAATGTTTACAATTTCTCCATTCAAATATTTTTCTTGATATGTTAGCTTTTTAACCACAACATTATAAATTAGTTTTATAATTAATAGCCATGTTTGAATTCTTGATAGATGACAATTTCCAATTGAGTGAATTCTTTTCAATGTCTCTTTACAAAATAACATATTTGCAATGTGATAATCATAACTTGGAAATTTAGATATTATGCACCCCTTAAATATGCATTTTGCATGTTTTTATTTAATGGAAAATATTCCTTCCTTTTCTCCATTACATACATGTACTCTATACCAATTTCAACATTCATTTCGACCAACACTTGAAATTAAATCACTAAGAAAACTTGGACCATGTGAGCTATTCTTTCCAAGACCTTGCATAATTGGAATGTTTTGGATTGATATAAAAAGGTTTGGTCATGTTCATAATCTTGGTTATAGATGCAACTTGTCTTAGTATTATCTCCATTGTGCTTATGGGAATGCTATCATCATTGCTAGTAGGAATATTCTCATCACTAGGATGAATATTATACTCAACATTGGTATGCTACTCAATATGAGAATGCCCACCACTTTGAATTGTTGCACTTAAATGACTTAGAACTTGATATTCTTTCCTAGGCCCATAATCATCTTCACTAAGATAAATATTAGACTTAGTAGGACAATGATTCTAATCCTCACTATTGTCACTTGATACATGATGAAATTATTCACTGAATAATATTTAGTGGAAAAATATTAAAATATTAAATCGAAAGATTATAAAATAAAGTATAAAATGATAAATATAATATATAATTAATATTGAAGGGGATGTTGGCAAACAAAGTTAGAGGTAAAATTTCATTTTCCAAGTTATAAGGTATTTATGGGAGGGTAGATAGTTGTATCATTCTATGTTTTTACTAATAAATCATGGGTTCTTTTGAGAGAGAAGTTTCAATTTCTAAAGAACAAATATCTTGCTTCCTTACCTCTTCTTTTGGTACTAGTGAATATTATGGACATGCCTATAATGTCGATGAAGAGTTATATTTTTCACTCATCATAGCACAAGGTGTGCGATTGAAAATGTTGACAAACCACTTCCTAAATTAGAGCAAATTTGCTCAAAAAATGGGCTTGATAAGAAAAAATGTGCTTATTGAATTGGAAATTCAATAACTAGTAGAATTTCAAAGAATTGCGTCAACGATGATAGTAGTTCAGTTGGGCATATAAAAGTCAAGGATGATTATATGTCATGTTTCTATTTGAAAACATTTAACCATATGTACACCTCAACTTAGTTAAAATCTTGGTGAGATCGTCTCCGGATATGTTTAATATCTTTGAAATACTCAATATAGAATATTTTATATTATTAGTAATTTTTTATTTATTGTATGATATTTTTTTTTTGCAAGTCAGTGTAGGAATCTATATTACTGGTAAGTATTATGATACAAAAATGGGGATCTTAGTCTGCCTAGAAGGAAATTAGACCAGGGGGTCCCAACTGCTTGAGTTGATAGTTGTGGTGGATGGTGTTGGTCTGCCACCAAGAGAAACCATACCATACCTTCCAAACCCAGTTTGAAAATAAACACAGACACAATGAAAAAACTAAAACATCCCCCTAAACAAGAGTTGTAATAGATTTGAACTAACCTATCATTGCCTGGAATTACTGCCATTAGATTAGCAAATTATAAAGACAAAACTATGAGGTGTTTCAACACTTGGGTGTGCTCCTTCCCTCCATCCGACTGGCTCTTATTATATTCCTTCGGGGAGATCGTGCGAGTCTTTCTGATTTGGGATGGCATGCCTTGTCCATCGAAAGGCATGATGTCCATATGATGAACATAGCGTAGGTACAGGTGGAATTGAATCGACATCCTATCTAGCTTGCATTTTTGGTCCTTATCTACCTCTACTAACAGTTTGATTATAGTTTCCAAACTGCTGAGGCGATGCAGGATCTCGTCTAGCATTGGATTGCTTTCCTTGTTATCCTCCTATCTGGATTCTTCCTTCTCTGAATGCACTTTCCCGATCAGCATCTTGGTTAGCCAGACTATCTCTATGATTTTGTGGTAGAGGGTTTCCCTGGGTCGTATGGCCCCCAAATTAGTTACCCAGTCCGCTTCCCACAATAAGTCATCCCACTCTTTACCTTTGTGCTTGTCCTTTAATTCCTTTTCCCACCGGGTGATGTCTTTCTTCCCCTTTAGCGCAACCAAAGAGTGGAAGGTGTCTTTCACTTCTTTCGTTGCCTTCTCCATTCTTGTTAATCACCGCGAGTTGTTTGTGACTTCCTTCCCAATGGGGTTCCTCTTCCTGTGTGTTTGCTTCAGTCACACCATCCCGCTTTGTTTTCTGCAACTCCTTCTCTGGCTACTCGGCCTGTACCTCCCTTCATAGTTATCCTTACTTTTCCTACCCTTGACAATGTAATATCCCTTACTGTTGTGCTCCTTCTGTTTGCGTCTATTCCTCCTGTCCCTCTTCTTATGGGAGTTCCACCGCTGTGAGCCTATACTTCCAGCCTTGGTTTTCCCGAGGTGGTGAGAAATACCATCGTTTTTTGTTGTTACATCACATTTGATCATGATGGTTCGTACTTTATCCTTGTGTGTTCCCCTGCCCTTTCTCGCTTGTGATCCGACCGTGATTCTTCCCATACCTGTATTGGGGGCTGGTGGATTGTTCTTGGTTATCACTAACCCCTCATGCCTTACGTCATTCGTTGTATTCAACTTTCTTCCTGGACATTGCCTCGTACTTTCCCCACCACTCTTACTCATGTATCAACCTTGCTTCTGGTGGCCCACTTGTTGCTTGTTGCAATTTTGCATGATAATTGGTGGTCAAGTGTTAGGCATTCATATTATTCCTGGGTCCCACGTACCTTCCAAGAGGCCTCGCATTGTCCTCCTCAATGTGACTTTCCAAGCTTAAACCGCCATCATGATATTTAGACGCCAGATGTCCTCAGTCTATCCTAAGTTGCCCACTCAGAATGTTGATCCAGGCTTTGTCTAGTTTCAGGCCTTCATTGTCAGCCTCCTTGTTGGTGAGTCTGTCCACTAGAGAATTCACTGACCTACACACCCACCATAACTCCATTATGTTCAGAGTTCTCATATGCTTCTGGATTTTATGCAGGGAGTTTGCAAGGCGCCAATGTCTCTTAACCTTGCCCACTCTTGTGCCGTTTTGTAATCTTTTCTCTGTGTTGATAACCAGGGTGGAGTCACCTTCCATGATGGTGTTTTCCATCCTTTCTCAGCTTAGAATTTCAAGGCCAATCTCCAGGGCTCCAAATTCCACTTTATTTTTGGTTGAGTTTCCCATGCTGCTGACGTACAGTCGAATGATATTGGCACCGTTGTCTCTGATCACTCCACCTGCCCCTGCCATTCTCAGATTTCCTTTTTCCACCCCGCCAAAATTCAGTTTGAGGAACCCTAACGGAGGGGGAGTCCAGTTGTGGGCTCTTATCTGGAGTTGCAGATCATGCCCCACAGGTATGTTATTTCTCCATTATTTTAGATGGAAAAATTCCAGGATGCGAGAATATTGGTCTGTGAGTTGAGATTTCTCCTTATTGTAGTTGCGACTCTACACCGTTTCTCTTATTTGAGTGACTATTGCATCCTTTAGCCTTTCTTCTGGGAGGCTGTCATTCCTAAATATGTGTCGGTTCCTTTCTTTCCATATTTCCCATATGATCATCCCCGACGTTAGATTCCAACAAAGGTTCACCATTTCATTTTCTCTATAACTTTCATTCCATTATTGATGCTTGCGCTAATGTTCCTTGAGACCCTATTGGATTGGCGGTAGATGCCTACCATCCAATACCAAATTTCTGTCATGTAACTACAATCATCGAGGACGTAATCAGTTGTTTCCTCATTGACCCGACATATATCGCATTGAGAGGGGCCCGTGAAACTCCTTTTCATAAGGTTCTCCCAGGTTAGAATTCGGTTGTGTAGTACTATCCATTTGAACATTTTGATTTTTGGCCATTGGAGATTTTTCCAGATCTTTTCCCACTGTTTCTCAAGGTTTTCTTGGTCCTGGCCTACGATGTAATACTGTGCTTCTTTTAAGTTGAATTCGCCCCCATTTTTTGGCCCCACCTTAATTGATCATCTTCTTTCAAGACCCCAATTTTCCTTTTCCCCACTTCCTCCTCCACATCTTTCATTATTGTTTCAATTTGGGCTCTATTTTGTGGATTAAGCTTGTCCCAGATCCTCCATCTGGCGCTGCCATCCCCTTGCTTCCAGTAATGATGGATTTTGGTTTTTCCTTGCCCAATCATTTCCTATTGGAGATCCTCCCTGTCCAGTGTGTCCAGTCTGGGTTCCTGTTGCCATGCGTCCTCCCAGAACCTTGCTTTTCTACCATTTATGACTTTGCTACCATTTATGACTTCCCAGAAGCTATGATTTTTGATCCAGTTCTTATTTCCCTAGGAAAGATTCCAGATGGTTGATCCCTCCCTTGTGCCCATGAATCAAAATCAGTCTTGTTCGTTGATGTTCAGTGCATACTTGGCCTTCCAGAGGTTCTCCCAAGGCACCGTTTTTTCCTTTACCCATCTCCACCAAAGCTTTTCTCCGTAGGCCTCGTTGGTTACCTGTGGGTCTTGTAACCCCATGCCGCCTTTTCTTTTTGGTCTGCAAACCTTGTCCCAGGCCATCGGGGCCCATTTCTTTTTGTTTTCTGCGCCCCACCATAGGAAATATCTTTGGATTGCTCTTATCTTTTGTAGTATTCCTTTGGGGGATGGACACATTGACATCATAAACGCTGGAATTGCTTGTAGAACTATTTTGGTGAGGATAATCCTTTCGGCCATGTTTAGATCTTTGTATGTCCAATTTTTTACCCTCTCCTACATTCTGTTGATAACTCCTTCCCACATAGAATTTTTGCAATCTCTTTCCGTCAGGTGGATTCCCAAGTATTTCGTTGGGAGAGTTTTACGTTCAAACCCCAGAATGTTGGCTAAGTTCCTTTGAATTGTCGGATCAATGTTGAAAAAATATATCATGGACTTGGAGTGATTGATTTTCTCCCCTGAGGCTTCCCCTAAGTCTTCTAAGATTCTTTTATAAGACTTCACTTCCTTTACCATGGGTGTACCATGGAGTAGGGTGTCATCGACGAACTGTTGGTGTGTGGAGGTTGGACATTTTTCAAACAGTTTGAGGCCTTTTATTTCACGAGCTGCAGTTGTGATTTTAATGCTTCTGTTGATTCCTTCCATCATTATAATGAAAAATAAGGGGGATAGCGGATCCCCTTGTCTGATGCCTCTATATGGACATAAAGGTTTGGTTGGGGATCCATTTATTAACAATGAGAAGCTTGTTGTTGAGACCAGAGTGACGATCCATTTGATCCAATGTTGGTCGAAACCAAAAGCTTCTAGCGTCTTGGCCATGTAGTGCTAGCTTATTTTGTCATAGGCCTTTGCTAGGTCAATTTGGATTATCATTCCCCCTCTCCTTTGGCTTTTTAGCGTGTGAATTATCTCTTGGGCGTGGATGATATTGTCCATAATTTGTCTTCCTTCCACATAGCCCGCCTGTTCCTGTGAGATTAGTGTGGGAAGGAGTGGCTTCAATATATTGGCTATGACTTTGGAAATTATCTTGTAAACTACATTGCACCAAGCGATAGGCCTGTAGCGGTCTGGGGTCCTATCTTTGTTTTATTTTGGGATTCGAGTGATCATTGTAGAATTTAGTGCTCTCAGGATGGAGGTCAAGCACCTGGAGTCCTCCACCACCCCATAAATTTCATACTTAACCACATCCCAACAGGTTTTGAAAAATTCCACTGTGAAGCCATCTAGGCCTGGGGCCTTTCCATTGGGCATCTCTTGGATCACTTGGTTGATTTATTCCTTTACGATGGGTTTTCTTAAGCTGACATTTTGATCCTCTGTAACCAATTTGAGGATGTCTTGAGTTATCCTTTGTATCATTGTGGATATGTATTGGTTAGGCTCTTTGAATATCTCCTGGAAGTGATTGACCAGTGTTTTTTCAATGTCCTGGTGGGATTCTCTTTCGATCTCATCTTGATCCCTAATATTCAATATTTTGTTATGATATATTCTTCCAATAGTTGTTCTATGAAAAAACTTGGTGTTCCTCTCTCCTTCCTTTAGCCATCTTATTCTATACTTTTGGCGCCACAGAGTTTCTTCCTGCTTGCATCTTGCTTCCCATTCCTGGGTCATTTGGATCTCTTCTTTTTTATGGTCCTCTGTGTATCCCTCTTAGATGAAAAGTTTCTAGAGCATCCTCATCCTATCCTCAATACTTTTTTTCCCCTAGCTTATGTTGCCAAAGACATCCATGTTCCACTCCTTGAGTTTTTGTTTGATGTACTTGAGTTTATTGTATAGTTTGAACATCCTTGTCCCTTGGTCTGATAGTTCCTCCTGCCACCGTTGTTTGATGTTCTCCTTGAAGGTGGAATGGTCGATCCAAAATTTATCAAATCTAAATGGTTTGTTCTTTGGTGTGGTTTGAAAATTTGCTTCCAATTGAACCAGCCAATGGTCCGATCCCCCCCAAGGGAGGATGTTGTATTCCAAAGCTAGTCCTTGCATAATGATGGATTCCGACACCAGGAATCTGTCTAGCCTTGTAGCTACTTGGTGGTGAGATAGTCGTTTGTTGTTCTAGGTGAACTATCCATTGCTAGTTCTGATGTCCACCAACTCCATTGTGTCGATGAAAGCTGAGAAGTCTTCCGCATCTCTGTCTAGTCTCCTGGTGCCCCCTTTTTTCTCCACAAGAGTAGTGATGATGTTGAAGTCCCCAACCAGGATCCAATGGGGGTTGCTAGTTCAATATATTAGATTATCTAGGTCTAGGATCATTCTCTTTTTCTCCTCCAACACCTGGGGACCATACACATTTGTGCATAGAATTTATGTCACGTTCCCTATGATTTGCATGTTAACATAAAGTGTATGTCTCGTGGCTTATGTTGCAAGTAGGTTCACTGATTGTGGGTTCCAAAAGGTGAGAATGCCTCCTGTTGTCTATTGTCTTCCGACAACCAACATCTTGTACTTACTCCAATGTTTTTTATTGATGATTTCCATTCTGTCCAGTGTGCATTTTGTCTTGAATGAAACATAGGTCAGGTTGTTCCTTCCTCGGTCTATTTTTAAGGATTCGTTGCTTTATTGGGTTGTTTAGGCCACTTACATTCCAAGTTATAATCTTCATTTAAACATGTGGGGGGGAGTTGGGGAATACATTTTTAATCTTACCTGAGTTTATCTACAAGGCTCCTAGTTCTTGTAGGGATACGTTGTTTGATTTCCTTCCTTTCTTTCACATTGCCTGCTTGGGTGAGTGTTGCAGTTTTCCATTGCCTATTTTGATTCCTAGGTGTCCTATATTGCTATGCATGTGCTTGGTACCTTTTGATTTTTCTTCCTCCTTTAGGAGGAAGAGATATTGAATGAGATCTAGTTTCTCCGATGGAACATTGTCAACTCACTGCCTTTTCCATTGCTCCAATATGTTCGGGAGATCTATTCATTCCCTTTCCACGATGTCTCTGAGATCTGGGTCTTTTGTTCCTACCTCTCTTGGTGTCATCTCAACATCTTCATCTACCTCCTGCATTGGGGTGTTGGCATCTTTGTTTCCTTCTTCCACAGGACTTGCACTACCTCCCTGTTCTCCCTTGTCGCTTGGATTTTCTGGGTTATCATGAGTTGCTTATTCATTTGTTTCCTTGGATTTCATCTTTTCCTTGCCTCCTTCTTCCCCTTGGTTGGGATTTCCTATTCCTTCTGTTCTAATCCTGGCATCCGAGTTGCTTTCTGTTGGGGCCTTGCCTTGTCTTTTGTTTCCTCTGCTTTTTTGATTTGGCTTCACAAAAATGTCCTCATCCTATTGTTGTTTAGTGTTTTCCAGTTCTTGTTTTTTATTGAGAGGACATTATCTTAGTAGGTGTCTGTGTTCATGAAATATTTTTCATCGAAATGAGATCTGTTCATAGTCTATCCTCTATATCCATTCCTCATCCCTAAATTCCAAGCTTATGGCTTCTGGGAGCGCCCTCGAGACATCCATTTCTATGCAGATCCTTGCATAGGATGTGTATCTTCCTTTTAATGTTGATTTCGATGTCTTGACATATTTTCCCAGCTTGTTACCTATTGCTTCAAAGGTGGATGAAAACTAGTAATCTAGCGGTAAGGAGTAAAGGATCAGCCAGACTGGGACATTTTTGAATGTTTCTTTCTCTGGGGAGAAGTTTTCCTTTCATGGGCACATGTACAACCCCGCTAAGGCATGGAAATATGCCCCCCCCCAAAATATTTTATCCATGTACTCTAGGTTCATAAAGACTGTTGTAAAGATGCCTTTCGATCCTAGTTGGAGTTCAAATTCTCCACTCAGCTTCCATTGGTATTTTATCCAGCTGGGAAACGTTTTTTCTGTGGGCCACAGGCCCATGAAGTTGCAGATCAATGCATGTGTCTTCATCTGATCCCGAAAGAGTTGCATTTGGGGGTCTTCCAGTATAACTTTGGGGATCAATGTTTTCATAGGTTTACATGGGTTGCACCCATCTACCCCACCGGGGTTCATTGTTTCTTTCTTACCATTCTGGGCTTCTTTGGCCTCTTCCCACACATGATCAATTTTTCCTTGGTTTCCCTCATGATTCTTTTTCGATCCTGGTCTCTAGGTGCCTGTTAGAGGTTCCTTGAAACTGACGCCGCATGGGCCTTTCTCTCTTTCCACCACCACCTTCTTGTAGGCGGGGTTTCCACTCTCTCCCCCTTTGGTAACCATGCTGGCCATTGTTGTAACCGCGTCTGTTAAACCCTAGCTTGAAAAATTCTCCAGGTACCCCACCAAATTTTTCTTTGCATTACATTCATAGAACCATCAACATTTATTATCATTTATTTATTCAATTTTCATTCTTATTATATATCAATAATAATGTATACTTCCATTATATATTAATAATGTAGTATTATTATTATATATTATAATAATGTATTGTATAGTTATTCATTTGTAATATTATAATTATTATAGAATATTTAAATAGTATTTACAAAGTTGTAATATACTCATTAATTTAGTATTATATAATTTTTATATAGCAGTTAATTTATAGTATTAATTCATAATACTTGTTGACCTTTTCATCTTTAATTTGTACTAAAAATATTCTCTAATACATCCACGACATTCAAATTTGTATTATAATAAGTATATCTTCTAATATGTATGTCATATTCACATTTGTATTATAATATAATAAGTTATAATAAGTATATCCTCTAATACATCCACCACATTCACATTTTGTTTTATGTAGTTCACCTCACCGGAGATTGGTGTTAGCTATTCCCACGATAAACTTCCCATAATCCTTTATTTTGTGGTACAATGAGTGTTCAACAACAAGAGCAACATATAGACCCATACATGCACATACATGTCACTCCAAGGATTTGAACCTAGGTGAGGCGGGTAACAATCATTCCGCCCAACCACCTATGCTACATCCAATGGACACATTCAGATTTGTATTATAATATAATAAGCTATAATAAGTATGTCCTCTAATACATCACCCACATTCACATTTGTATTATAATATAATAAGATATAATAGGTATTGACCTTTTCTTATGTATGCATCCATAGTGTTATTTTATTATAGTTATTAATTCATATTACATTATGACTATATTATATATTTAATGTTATTCTATTAAAGTTAATAATAATAATTATATTATTATATTATATTACACATTTGTTCTAATTATTATTATTATATTATAGTTATTAATTCATATTATATTATGATTACATTATATATTATGTATTATTATATATTATCATCATATAATAATAATAATATATTATTATTATTATTATTATTATTATTATTATTCTACTTCTCTTTTGGGTTAGGTTGCCAAAATTGAAATCGGTCAGTTTACCTCCCATATCATCTTCAAATTGAGGGGAAGTACCTGGAGGTTTTCTTGAGATGTGTATTTTATAGAAAAAAAAAGAAAAAAACATTAAAATGATGGTGTTCTCTTTTATTTACATTGCTTACTTTAATGGAAATACCAATGATATTGATGATGACACATATTTTCCTCCTATTAAGGATTATTGTAAAAATGTTAGTACCCATGATTTGAACAAATATCTTCCTATTAGTGGAGATTTCAGTTGTATCATTAGTGTAAAGGAGAAATATGAGGATATTGCAAACAATGATGGTATTAAGAATGATCAATACTTTTCTCCAAGTGGAAAATTTAAAGGCATCAATAATGATGAAGTATTTCCCCCAAGTGGGGATTTTAAAATATTCAATGATGATGATGATTTTAGCCTCCATGTGGGGATTTTAAAGGCACTGATGATGATTATAATGATGCTAGAGACTTTCCTCCATATGGGGAATTTAAAGGCACCTATTATGATGATGATGATTTTCCTCCAACTGAGGAATTTTAATGTCATCGATGATGATGTTGTCATTTATGAAGACTTTCCTCCAACCCGAGAATTCAATTGCACCAATGTTGTTCATGATGATGATGATTTTCCTCCAAGGGTGAAAACATGAGTTTCAATTACTATTTTTTTTGACAAAGAAAAATGTTATTTTCATAGGTTCTTCAACTTTCGATAATCAAAAACTTATATTTGTGTTTGACATTTTACATTACAATTGGAAAAATATGACTTGTAGGGAATTTTATTAGTTTTGTATTCATTATTTTTATGATTTTTTTATTATACATCTAATAGGTCAATTTCACTGATTTGAAATTATGTTTTTTTTTAAATGCATGAATTTGTAGTATTGTTAGAGAATATTTTTAATTTCCTTAGCATTAATTTCTCACCTAGGTACTTTAGATATTGGTCTCGTGCTTCTAATGGTCAAAATTTGACTAATTTTGACCAAGTGAGCCATAGGAGTGCTTTATCCCTAGATTTAAGGGGGAATCTACTTTATGATCTAGTGAAACTACTTTTCTCTATTTTCCCCTTCTTTTAGGACTTTAGAAAGTGCTTTCCTCTGATTTTGATCTTTAAGCCAAGATAGGTTCATGCATTCACTCATATAATTGTAATTTTGTATCTTTTCATTCAAATTTCCTCATGTAATATGTTTTTCTTCTTCATTCTTTGAGTAATTAATGAGAATTTAGTTGTGCAGTTGAAAATTTTTATTCTTATTACTCTCCTTACTTTCTTTTGAAAACAACTAAGAGTATTGCTACTCATTATATTTCTAGAACTCTTTGATCTTTTCTAGGTGATCATCAAATTTTACATGGTATTAGAGCTAGTTGGAATCTAGGAGGAGCACATTTGTTTTTTTTGCAGGAAGAAGACACATCAAGAGCAACTAGAGTAGATAAAATGGATCATCCCGGATAGATAATCCTCACTCCATTCAACTACTATGAATGGAAGACACAAATAATTATTCTCTTGCAGAGAAAAGGATTGCATAAGATTACAATGGGAACAAAGACTGAACACCATTCTACAATAGAGAAAGAAAAATAGTTTAATGGGATTGATAAATCCTTTGGATTGTTGTGCCTCTCAATTTATCTAGATATTCTTTTTCAAATCAAATATAATACTACTCCTAATAAAGTTTAGACCACATTGGAAGGAATTTTTGGGAAGGGGGATGTGCTTCGAGGTCATTAATTGGAGAATGAGCCCATTACTTTGAGCTCAAGTAACTTCGACAATATTCAAGAATTATTCACAAAATTCAAATCAATATTCTTGCAACTCAAGATATGTGGGATAGACAAGAGAAAATATCAACTCATTATTTCCATTCTATCAAAACTAGGTTTTGAATAATCAACATTTGTCTCTACTTTTCATGCTATAAAACTAGTAAATGGAGCTACTTGGAAGATTCTTCCTGTGGATTATTTTGTTGAATCTCTTACTTGTGAGAAAGATAAAATTGTTCAAATGGGTGCTCTAGTCCTCAAAGGCACACACACTTGCAACAAATTCAAACAAAAATACAAAGGAAAAAAAGAACCAGATCAAAAAAAGGACAGAAATCCCAAATCTACTAAGAAGACCTCTAACCCTAGGGGGGGGGGGGGATCAAATATGTATAAGGTGAAGTGTGGGTATTGAAATATAGGCTTTGATTAAAAACATTCATGCATGAAGAAAAAAATTAATCATATGGTCAATACCCTTTTGTAGTTCAATCTTGGTGGGAACATACTGGAAAATACTAGGAAGAAGGATGTTAAAAAGCCCCTTGATGACAGAGGAAAATGACGAGAGAATCATGATTTGGTTGTTCATTCATGATCAACCACATGGATTCTTGATTTAGGAGATGAATATTTTAACCTTGTACAATATATTACTGCAAATATATTTTCAATAAAAGAACAAAAAATATACAATGACAAATACACACATTACACAGAGATTTTTCCCGTGGAAATCCAAACTGAGAAATCTATGTTGTATGTTTTTTCCCATTTCATTCCTAAATATCCTTATGATGTAATAATAACACATGTTAATGATTTTTATAGTGTATGGAATGATACATTTGGTCATCTCATCTACCACTACTTGCAATAACTTAATAAGCAAGGTATGGTGAAAGGTTTGCTAGACATAAATTTTTATGATGGAGTTTGTCAGGACTACATACTTGGTAAGCATCTAGAAGAGAAATTTGAGAAGGGGAAGGCATGGAGGGATTATTATTCCCTTTATCTTATTCAACATGACATCACTCTCCCATTCCCTCACCCTTCCATGAACAAGGCTAAGTATGTGTTGACCTTTATTGATGAATGGTCAAGGTACACCTGGGTGTATTTTCTCAAGGAAAAATATGAAGTATTTGAGTATCTCAAATAGTTCAAAGCACTTGCAAAGAAGTAGTTAGGGAAGGGGATAAAGATATTGCATACAAACAATGAGGGAAAATATGTGAACAAGGATTTCCAACATCTTTGTGCAGAAGAAGGTATTGATTTGCAACATACAATTCCATATACTCCATAATAAAATGGAGTTGTTGAGTGGAAGAATATATATTTGAAGGAGATGGTCAGCTGCATGCTACAATCCAAACATCTTGCATCAAATCTAGGTTTTGAAGCTATTAATTATGCAAACTACATACAGAACCAAGTTCCTCATAAATATTTGAAGGGAGTCACTCCTTTCGAGACTTGGACAGGAAAATAATTAGAAGTCACACATTTCTAGATTTTTGGATCTTATGCTTGGGCACACATACCAATAGAGAAGCGAAGGGATATTGAACCTCAAAGTCAAAAATCTATATTTATGGGTATCCAAAAGGTGTTAAGGGGTATATTATTCTCAACCCTTTTATAGAAAAAATCCTCATTGAGGGAAGTGTTAAATTCGAAGAAGGCCATATGCATGCATTTAGGGAGGAACCAGTTGCAGATCAACTCGTTTTGTTTGATGTAGACCATTTAGATTTAGATTAGACTTCCAATTCAAATCATATTTTAGATGATAATGGGGTATAAATTTACTTAGGTTATATGGTCATTGCATATCTGGCATCGAGATCAATTTGGGCACAATAGACTCTACAAGCAACATGAAATTTAGTGGGAGATCATGCAGATACATGGAGGAATAAGTATTAATTTTAGGGTTATCCTCAAGCACTCTTTTCTACTAATCCTTTATTACCCATTCATTGCTACATATTCTCCACATTGTATCATTAGTCTTAACTAGAGGCTATAGGAATCCCTTTTTGGAGGATGCTATGGATGAGGAATATGATTCCCTCATCTAGAATCAAACTTGGGAGTTGGTTCCACTTCCTCTCGGTTGGAATATTTTTCGGTTTAGATGGATATATCAGACTAAGATGGAAGTAGATGGGCTTGTTAGCAAGTAAAAATATCGACTTCTATCTAAGGGATTATCATAGGTTCTTGTGCTTGACTAAGGAAATACCTTTTCACCAGTTGCAAAGATGGACTTGATTGGACTATTTCTATCCATTGTTGTATCCAGATGTTGGGAGGTTCACCACATGATGTGAAGAGTGCAATTTCAAAAATTTTGCATTGTTTTGGAGCTTAAGATTATACTTGCAATTTATTTTATGGTTGAATTTCTTCGCGGATATAAGATTTTGAGTTTTTCTTGAATTAAATATTGAATGAACAATGGAAATAAAAGAGAACACCAAAATAAACATGATATTAAAAAAAAAGGAAAAAAAAAATGTTTGAGAATTAGAAACACAAATGATGATAATGTAGCTAGAGATTTGCATCTTAATGTTGATGAAGACGTCGTTGAAAAACATGTTGAACTTATGCTTATACTAAGAGGGGAGGATGAATTAATATAAGATACTTTTTACTTTAAAAGAGAATTTATCAATCATTCATTAAATTTAAGACAATAAATGCATGTAAACTCAAATCACAGTACACAAAGTTTAATTTGGAAACCCTTGTGGGATAAAATCACAAAAGCTTATATTTATAAAAT
>ML872400.1:0-14920 GCA_009831015.1 Picea engelmannii
GTATTGAGGAACCATTGTCTCCGTTGGATTACTAGCATAGGATTTAGCTAGAACACCCCTCACTCTCGTTTCCAATCCCTCAGAAGTTGTTTTTTTCATCGATTTCGAGAACTAGTGTTTTGCTCAGTAAGAAGCAATGGAACATTTGGATTTAGGGGTCCAATTTAGGAAATCATGCCTCAGGAGCGGATGGACAATGTGGTCACCTAGTCCATTCCTAAAAAAGCATGCAACATCTCATGGAACTAAAAAATGTTTCTCTATTAGGATTTTATGCCATGAGGAGGAATTGGTAAAGAGTCCCCGAAATGGTTTGGGATGCAACTTGCAACTGGGAATATCACGAAAAATGAGACTCATATTGAGGAACCATCATCTTTTTTGGATTCCTGGCATATGATTTTAGCTAGATAACCCCTCACTCATGGTTCCAATCCCTCGGAAGTTGTTTTTTCCATTGATTTCGAGAACTAGTGTTTTGCTTAGTAAGAAGCAATGCAACATTTGGATTTAGGGGTCCAATTTAGGAAATCATGCCTAGGGAGAGGATGGACAATGTGGTCACATATTCTATGCCTAAACAAGCATGCAACATCTCATGGAACTCAAAAATGTTACTTCGTTAGGCTTTTATGCCCTGAGGAAGAATTGGCCAAGAGTCCCCAAAATGTTTTGGGATGAGACTTGCAACTGGGCATAAAACTAAAATCAAGTCTCGAATTGAGGAACCATCGACTCTGATGGATTACTAGGATTTTATTTCAGCTAGATCACCCCTCACTCTTGGGTGTCATGCCTAGGAAGTTGCTTTACTCATTGATTTCGAGAACTAGTGTTTTTCTCAGTTTGAAGCAATGCAACATTTGGATTAAGGGATCCAATTTATTAAACCATTCCTTGGGAGAGGATAGACAATGTGGTCACATATTCCATTCCTAAACAATATTTCAACATCTCACAGAACTCAAAAATACTGCTCCGTTAGGTTTTTATGCCTTGAGGAGGAATTGGCCAAGAGTCCCTGAAATTGTTTGGGATGTGACTTACAACTAGGCATAAAACAAAAACCTATACTCAGATTGAGGAACCATCAACTCCGATGGATTAATGAGATAGTATTTCAGATATACCACCCCTCACTCCTAGGTTCCATGCATCAAAAGTTGGTTTACTCATTGATTTCGAGAACTAGTTTTTTGCTTAGCTTGAAGCAACGCAACATTTGGATTAAGGGGTCCAATTTATGAAACCGTCCCTCGGGAGCGGATGGATAATGTGGTCACCTAGTGCATGTCTAAACAATCTTGCAACATATAAAAAAACTCCAAAATGTTTATCCATTAGGATTTTATTCCCTGAGGAGGAATTCACCAAGAGTCCTCAAAATGGTTTGGGATGTGACTTGCAACTGGGCATATCACAAAAATCAAGAATCAATTGAGGAACCTTCATGGGCCAGGATATAACAAATACTGGGAATAGAATTAAGGAACCATTTTCTCCATTGGATTCTTGGCATAGGATTTCAGCTAGATCACCCCTCACTCCCGGGTCCAATCCCTCAGAAGTTGTTTTTTTCATTGATTTTGAGAACTAGGGTTTTGCTCAGTTTGAAGCAATGAAAAATTTGTGTTTATTTTGTGTGGTAAAGGTCAGGACGAGATGTGGTTCATTAACCATGATGAGAACCCTTTGCAATTCATCATTATCTTCACTTTTATTTTTCTTTACAAAGAGGAAGAAGTCATCTATGCATGTGTAGATGGTGTTGATATTGCACCAAGTTTGCACTTCTTGCCAAATGTCCTTGGTAGTCAAGATATAATGCATTGGGTTTATCTCACAGGGTCTCAACTTTGAGAACATGTGACATAGAACATGTTTGGTGACATGATATAGTACCAACTTATTTGGATGAAATAATTATTTTTCTCACTATTGACAAGAAGTTTAATTTTTACCCTTTAAACTTGAAGCTTCACTTTTTCCTAGTCATGGAGCCGCCCTCAGTCCTAAAAAAAGAGTAAAAAATCTTTCGATTTTTTGGGTTTCGGGATTCGTCTTTCCACAAAGTTTGATATTTGGTTAGCAACTTCAGAGTCCTAGTGCCGAAATCCCGAAAAGGCTTTATATTAAAGTAATAAAAGAGAAAAAGGAGAGAAAATGAATGTTTAAAGTTCCAATGCACTTTCCACAAAGTAACCTTAAATCACGATCAATTAAACTCTTAAAAAAAAAAATCATTAATCTTTCTCAATTCGAGTTTTCCTATGTCAGAGTGCTTTCAGAACGTCAACCCTCGAATGCCCGATCCATGAATCTCTGAAAATAAGAAATTAATTACTAACCTCAATTATTTCAAGCATTAATACTAGGGATTAGTGCCTAAATTAATCTCATCGCAATTTTGTGATACAGGGTTTTCTTATGACATAGTTTTTGGATACAGAATCCCTGAAATTCCGAAATGTGAAATCGTGAATTTCTAACAAAGTTTAAAATGAATTAAGTTAGTTTAAAATGGGATTAATAATGACTAAACTACTTTTCGCGTTTCACATTTCAGGGTTTGTTGAAATTAGACCTTTTGAAGCTCCAATTTGAAATCGACGATATATGGTAGTATCGGTAATGGACGAATAGAGATATTTTTAACTTAACTACGTATCTCTGGGCATATCTTCCTCATTAAAACATTAAAGTTTTACCGCCTGTCTCAGCACGTCCGTCGTAAGAAGAGTTAAAGGTTAATAAAGGTTTGGTTTCTTCGATTTTTCATTCTTATTGTTTAGAATCAAAAGTGAATTGCATTCAACAAACTTACGCAATTTTCTCTGCGACAGGAATTTGTTCTAAACACGAACATTATGGCACCTAGAAAGGCACCTAAGAAAAGTGAAGAACCAGCTGAAATCTCAAGCCTAGAAGGAGATGTCGTGTTTGATACTACACCGCATGCCATTGATTCCATCAAATCATGGAGGCAAAATTTTGAAACCTTGGACTACGAAATCAATAATTTTCTCGATGATTCTGAAAAAAAAACTCCAGGACATAGCAGGGTCCGAACTTCACAAAGTATCCACGCGCCCACAACTCATGACATACAACGATATGATCAGTTGGGATTTAGAGAGAACAGACATTCAGGCAAGAATCATTTTGGACAACCAAGGGGTCATCATCGGCTCTTTCAGATTGGAGCATATACAAGTAATGTACAAATTGTCTCCCAATTCTAAGCACATTTATAATAAAGAGTTTGTAAGTGAATTTCAAAGGAACGAATGCACAAAGGTAGATCAAACATACCTCGACATAATCAAAGACTGGTAAGGACACCAAACAAAGCTCAGGGATGATACCCATAACGTTTATGCTACATCCTCATTGAATCAATACATGGTCTATGTGGCTATGATGCTATGTAGACTTTTCGGGAAGAAAAGTCCTACCCATTTCCTTGCAGAATGGGGGCCCCTTTTACATGAAGGAGCCGAAGGCTATAGCTTCAACTGGAACAAAATTATATCAGATAACCTAGCTAAGAAGGTTATGGAGTCTCAAACCATGAGATCCAGTGGCTGACCAGTAGTCTTTTACATGTCGACATACATCATGGATGCTATATGTTTCATGACTCCTTTCCATTTGATGAGTTGGAGTTGGAACCCAACCTCCACTAAACCGATTCATGAATATCATTTTAAGTTGTGGGAAGAAAATGCTAAGGATTCATTTTATGAAATTTGTCATTTCATGGTGATACCGCTGCATCAGATGTTGTATGGTTGTGCACCCCCCCATATTTCAAAGTTGGTCATAGGAAACCTCAAGGTAGTTGTCGATTGGTTTATTGAGGAGAATTTCTCCTATATTAGGGTTTTCGGATGTTGTATCCCTCCTCATGCACTTCTGAAATTCCTCCTTGACAGACTAGTGTGCAGGGAGGTAGCTCATCAAATAATAAGAGGCGGTATTGGGATAGAAATGAAGACAACTCAAAAGATGTTTTGGCCAGTCTTTCCCATACAGATTGGAAGGTTTTCGCTACCCAACTTGGGTCATTCCAAAGTTGAAGCTACAGCTCTAGAGGAGGTCAAGTTGGTGAATCTCAAACATAGGAAACACAACCCTTACCAAAAAATGGGAAGCCAAATGGCTCACTGTGGCATGAAAGCATTTGAACATGAGGAATTCCCTCGCGATGACATTTTCAAAGGGGTCAAAACCTATGAGGATATGTTAGACAGGGTACAAAAGTTATCATCCGAATTGAAAACCAATCTTCTAACCTTCCAGAGACACAGACAAAGCTGTTTTCCCAAGGTATTGCAGAGCAAAGAAACAACATCTCCTCCAGAATAAGAAAACATTCCCCCAGGCTTTGGACATAAAGCACAGGATAAGGTAGAAACCGAGGAAACTCCGCAGGGGGAAAAAGGATCTTCAAAAAACAAAAAGTCCCACACTCAGAGAATCCAGGAGAAGAAACAGAAAGAAATTATGGGACACCTCTCGAGTCTGGTCAATCTCCTCCTCCTTCATCATCTACTATTCACGTTGATACCCCAAAAACAGCAGGGGAAATAAAATCCATAGAGTTGGGTAATCCCATCACTTCCTTTACCCCTTTATAGTCTACTTTTGGGTTTCCTCATATAGGAGTCATATATGCTAGTGACCTCGACCCTATCTCTAGAGAAGAAATACCTCCCTTTGATTACTTCTTCAGTAAAAAGAGGAAGGTTGTATTAAAGCAGGAGATGTATATGAGAGAAGGTGGTATGGTAAATAAACAAAGGGTATTGGTAGATGGGAAAAACTTGGAAGAGGGATATTTCGCTACAGAGGTAGCAGGCTCCATGTGGGATCTGACAATTGCAAATCTATTCACTGTTGACAATATGAGAAAAAGGTTTAAATAGAGTAACCACATGATAGTCTAGTTGCAAAACCAACTAAAAGATACCGAGAAAAATATCAAAGAAGAAATAAATAAAGGTCTAGAGTAGGCCAGAGCTGTTGACAAGCAATAAATTCAATCGCTTAAGTCAAGTCTAGACGATATGAATGAGAAAATGCAGACTAGCCAAATACAGGTTATTCGGAAAGAAGAAGCAGTAAGACAACTACAGGCTAAATTAAATTCAATAAAATGCTAGGTTATAGACTTGAAAGTTTTTCAGGACCAATCATTGGATATACATGTGAAGGTAGAAGCCGAGCAACAAAAAGTAATATCGCAAGTAGAGATTATTCAGAATTATTTTCAGGAAGAAAGCAATGCTCTTGATAATATTATTTTAAAGAAAAATAAGCTAAAGAAGCAAGGGCCACTTTACAAAAGGCATTTGTATGTTATGAAATCGAAGAAGTATCGAAAATTCCAAGGCTTTTTGTCACAGAGCAGATTAGTGGCGATATCATGATCAAGGTATGGGAAAACAACATAGCAGAAAGAAAAAAAATAGTCAAATAAATCAAAGATTATTGTGAAGAAATATTTGATTTGTTGGACAAGGGATCATTAGGTATTGGAAGAGACAATTGCACTGGGCAATTAGGACAGATAAACATTGTAAGACATCAGTTGAGTTTCAAAGAGGGTTTGAACGAAATTCAGATGGAAATTTCACAGTTAAAGGAAATGGATGTTACCCTAATAGACAGGTGGCTAGTGAAGACACACTTGAAATTTCAATCAATTAAGTTTTCTAGTAAGGGGATCGAAGACCGACTTCCAAAAATTCAGAGAAAATTTTATCTATTTGAAGCAAAGTATTTTCCAGAGCCTCCCAAAAATTTCGTACACTTTCTTGAAAAATGTATTGAATGTATTGGGTTGAAAGAAGGAGATACTTCAATAAAACAATGAGGTATCATTTTGAAAACTTATATTATCAAGATGATAGGAAAATAAATGATAATCATGAAAACGGTTGAGGTTTGAATTTTTGTAATTGTTTGCCCATAGGAAGTTAGGAGATCACCAACCAACAATCATGAGTGATCTAGTATAAGTATAATTTCAGAAGACTGAAATAAGGCTTTTTTCTGGGCGCATTGTAAAGAAGAATTTGAAGATATTTTTTGAATTAATACAAATACAAATTGAAGATTCCAGATCTGGTCAAGTTTGAGTTATGTGTTTCTCCATTGTTTCATATTTTTCATATATCTCTTTAATGAATTCTTAACTACAATTTAGTACAACCTCTACTGTGGTGATTAATCATTCTTGCAATTTAATCATTTACAACCTTTCCTCTGTATTGGCTATCAGTAGATACAAGACCTGCAAATGTTTTAGATTTCAATATCATATGCTTCATTAAGAGTTCTTCCTAACTATTTTCTTCTTCTGTCACAAAGTGAGATTCCTCTTCAATTGATGCCTCACCTTGTTCGATAGCTTTATGTTTTGTTTTCATTTCATGCATATTCCCTTTTCGAAATTTAACTCAAATACCAGAAACGGCCTTTAGTTTATTCATACTATTAATTCAAGGTTTTAGAGTTCTTCTTACATGTTTTGAAGTAGAAATAGCTAACCCCTAAAAGAAAACACAAGATTTTATTCTTTCAGTCTTTATCCCTCATGACTGTTCTAGTTACAAGATAGCCTAATATCGAACCTGGACTATCAGATCAAATGAGCATTTATTTAAATTTATTCAACACCATCCTACAAACATCAAATAACAATATCTGGGTTGAGTTAGAACGTTCATGGGCAGTAATTGAAAGAGATAATAGTATCTAGGAAAAATGGGAAGCTAGGCAGAGATAGTTAAGGAACCAACAACAACCCTTTTCTTTTCACCTACCTTTTTATCCTTAGCTTTCTGTATCTTGTCAGATGCCTTGATGGTGTACTTTAGAGCCTTAAAGTACAAACTCAAGAACAACATCTTTTTGGCGCCATTGCCGGGGAACGAAGAAACAAAGTTTTTTCCTTGGGAAGAACAAAACTGACACTTTCTATCTTTGATAGTGAACAAAGATTGAAAACCTTATAAGGATGCCTTTATCTTTCATTTGGCGACTCCACGATAAATAAACTGGATTTTAACCAAAATAATACTAGCAAAAATACAAATGACAAAAATACTTCGTCTGTTCTTGATCCAGAAAAAAAATTTAAAATCAAGAAGATATCTTAAACAAAATCTATCATCGACAAATGAGTTTTATCAACCTAAATTTACAGAGTCAAACACTAGAGGTATTTTTGAAGGATCTAATACCCCACCTCCTTGCAGGGGATTACCTACCAATAAGACCACAACTCTTGAGCCTGGTTTGGTCTCGCCTAATTTTAAAAATGAAAATTTCCCAACCGTTTCTTTCACCAATAGAGGTAAAATATCTGTATCACTTCCCTCTTAGATAGACACTTCTTCACTTCATGAAGTTCATTTTCCTATCTCTCATAACTCCTACTATCATCCAATTTTTCTCAATATGACTCATGTTGACTCTCCTTTATATTCACCCTGTGAGTCTGAAGAAACTAGTCCACTTTTCCCTAGTTCCCCTTCCTCAAGTTTCATGTCCCTTGATAACCAATTTCCCGAAACCCTTCTTCATAGTCTCCAAGCAAAAAACTCTAAATCATCAATGGTTGCGACTGAAGGAGGTGTTGCTGGAGGTGGTGCTGCAGGAGGAGGATCAGGTGGCCAAGTACCACCCCCTAGAATCTTTGCAAAGGTGGCTTCTAGATATGCCCCTTTGGTCCTCCCAGTCCCCCTACATGACTTACCTGAAAACTACATGAAGAATCTTCCGAAATTCACAGGAGAGGGTGATTTCACTGCAGTCGAACACATCAATGTTTTTGACCAATTCGTCGATATCCTAGGACTTGAACATGAAGATGTTTATTCGAGACTCTTGGTTCATAATTTTGAAGGACAAGTAAGAACCTGGTTTCAAGGCCTAGCAGTAGAATCTATACCGTCTTATGAGGAACTTGAAAATGATTTTATTAGACAGTGGGGGGAAAGGAAAGACCATATTTATTATCCAACTGAATTTGGGGCTCTAAGAAAGAAACACACTAAATTAGTCCTTGAGTTCACCCAGAGGTTCAATAAATTGTATAATAAGATTCCAACCGAGGTCAAACCCTCCCAACCTGCAACAAAAGTAACCTTCGCTAGAGATTTCGACCCTGATTTTGCCCTGTTATTGAGGGAGACGAGATTGGTATACCTCACCAAGATGCAAGATGATGCCTTAGAAATTGAGTCAAACATGATGGCATCAGGAAAGTTGAAAACCAAATTTGAAATTGGAAACAAAGAAACTAGAAGATATAGAGATCAAGGGGGGCTATTTGGATCTGGAAGATCTTTAAAAGACAAAATGGATGACATGGAGAGAATAATCAAAGAGATTTCAAATCAGATCTCAAGAATGGAACTAGATCAAGAAAAGAATGAGCATTTTCCCAGAAAGGATTTCAGAAAGAACCCTAACCCTCAAAATCCACCAAGACAGATTAAGAATGAAGATCAAAAAATCCAAACCCCCTTTAAAGGAGAAAACTTTGTAGGAGGAGAAGCTGTGGATGGTTTTGAGGAATTAGAAGAAGACATTAATAATCTTGGTGAAGACTGCCTACAACCTTTTTTAACGAGGCAAGATTATGAAAATTCTGCAACTACAAAAGATAGATCCCAAAATAACAAAAACAGTGGTATTATTGAAGATTCAACCTATTAGGAAATTGCAGACGATATAATGGCCGAACTCCACCAAAAGTACAATCTAAGGCCTAGAAACAAGAGCCTCGCAACTCCCCTAGTGAAAAATATTTTGCCGAGGGATGAAATAGACGAGTCAGTTTCAAAAAGCGCTGAAAAACAGACTATAAGAACTAAGACTGCTGACACACAACCCACCAAGACAAAGCCAATGGAAGCATTAGTCGTAAACATGCAGAAAATAGAGGTCCCTGTAATTGAAACTAAAACCTCACTACAAAATAAAGCTGACAAGAAGGGGCTAGAAGTCCAAGCCATAGAGATAGACAAAACCATAGGAAGTTTTAATCTCAAAAATGAAATAAATAAAATCAAAATCCCTATACCCCTTGTAGAACTGGTAAAAAATCCAATTTACAAAAAACATGTCGCTAAAATGATCAACTTTTCAGAAAATGAAAGTCAGGCCGATGTTATAAATTTAGAAGATGAAAAGCCTAACATAATTTTCGGCCCACATTTTGAAGGTGCCAAAGTCATCATCGCCCCTTTCTATATCACTCTAATTGTGAATGATCACTTACTCCATAATTGCATGGTAGATTCTGGAGCCTCTCAAAATGTAATTCCTAAAGCCATTATGGAGAGGCTTGGTCTTGAAATCACCATACCTTATGGAGATTTATATTCATTTGATTCAAGAAAAGTTAAGTGTATAGGCATGATAAAAGATTTAGTCGTTAATCTTGCACAGATTCCTGCGAAAGGCATTCTAATGGATGTGGTCATCGCTGATATACCCTCCAAGTACGTTATGCTCTTATCCAGGTCATGGGGTACTAAACTTGGAGGATCCCTCCAACTCAACATGATGTATGCCATGATCCCAGTCTTTGGAGGATATTTCAAGAATTTGTACAAAGAAACCAGATTAGCATTCATAGTAAGTGACCCACATAACCAAAACAACTACCATGTTTATATTGTTGATCAAGATCTAGGAAATTGTATTTTATCTATCGATGACAATGTTGATGTATTTATAGAGGAAATTTGTACTAAAAATAAAAAAGAAAAAGAGAAAATAAAATAGGATGTATATAGCACTGGTGTTTGGAAGATGTTTTTTGATGGTGCCTCATCTTATTTTGGGGTCGGAGCTGGGGTGCTTTTTGTGGAACTTGATGAAAAATTCGTTATCCATTTCTCTTATAGATTACAGTGGAACACCAACCACACTAAAAATGTATGCGAGAATGAAGCCCTAGTTTTAGGATTGGAAGATGCCAGGAGAATGAAAATTAAAAACTTGAAAGTCTTTGGCGATGCTGAGATAATCGTGAAACAGGGAAATAGTCAATACCAAGAAAAACATCCTAGGTTAAGGTCTTATTGGAACAATGTTTGGGATCTGATCGAAAATTTTTTCTCTTCTATTAATGTTCATTATATTCCAAGAGCAGAAAATCAACATGCATATGCATTAGCCAAAGCAGCTTCGGCATTCACACATCCCACTGCTTTTAAATTAAAATACCATATACTAATGAGACATAGGCCTTCCATACCGAATAACATACAAAATTAGCAGGTTTTTGAGGGCGATGAACAACACTGGAAATTTTTATAGATAGTAGATGACTTTGCCGAAACGCATGCCAACCAAGAAAACTAGAATGGCCCTATTTGGATCATGCAGGAAGGCGAAGACCCCCAAGAGTTTCAAGATAAAATCGCTAACTACCGGATGCTTGTTTTAAAAAATAATCAGATACCTAAGGGTTTGATACCTTTAGAAAGGATATTTAATCATGATTACATCCCATTGAATTCTACCTTACAGCCTCAACCAGAGGAGGTTTAGGATTGTGATATTGGTACCAAAGAAAAACCTAGGTTGGTGAAATTGCCCAAATATCTAGCTCCCGAAATAAAAAGTAAGTGTGTTGAGTTGCTTAGACAATATAAATGCGTTTTCTCTTAGTCTTATGACGAATTTAGAACTTACGACACTACTATAATGGAACATAAAATTCCTCTGAAACCAGGTGTCAAACCTTTCCAGAAAAAACTCAAACAGATTAACCCTATCCTACTACCGGTAATAGAAAAAGAAGTCAAAAAACTCTTGGATGCTAAAATAATTGTCCCACTGAGATATTCTGAGTGGGTAGCCAATTTAGTCCCAGTGAGAAATAAAAATGGTGAGATTAGGCTGTGTGTAGATTTTTGAAACCTCAATCGATCATCACTCAAGGACAATTACCCATTACCTAAGATGGACCATGTTTTAGAAAAAATAGTTGGATCTAACATAATGTCTATGATTGATGGTTTTTTAGGTTACAATCAAATTGCAGTACATCAAGATAACAAAGAAAAAACTGCATTCACCACCCCCTGGGGTACCTTTATGTACGAAAAAATGCCTTTTGGTTTAATGAATGTAGGGGAAACTTTCCAATGAGCCATGGATATCGATTTCGTGGGAGAAAGAGATAAGTTTGTCATTATCTATCTTGATGACTCCACTGTTTTCTCTAAATCTGATGTAGAACATCTAACACACCTCAGACAAACTTTCGAGAAATGTCACAAATTTTTTTTGTCTCTTAATCCCAAGAAATCCTATTTCGCAATGTAAGAAGGTAAACTCTTGGGTCATATCGTGTCTAGAGATGGAATCAAAATCGATCCCAAAAGGGTCAAGGCGATACATACCATAAATATTCCTAGAAACGTAAAAGAAATTCAGTCTTTTTTAGAAAAAATAAACTTCTTGAGAAGATTCATCCCTAACTTTTCCGAAATTGTAAAATTGATTATATATATGCTTAAAAAGAATAGTGAGGTGAAGTGGACAAAAAAATACAAAGTGTCGTTTCAACGTATCAAGAAATTAATAAGCGAAGCACCAGTCTTGGCAAGCCCAGATTACACAAAAGAGTTTTTGATTTTCTCTTTTGTCTCTGAACATACAATCGCAGTTGTATTGTTACAGAAAAATGATGAAGGTTTTGAGTGGCCTATTGGTTTTTTAGCAGAAGCCTCAAAGACGTTGAGCTGAAATATGACATATTGGAAAAACAAGCTTATGCAATGGTAAAAGCTCTCAAGGCTTTCAGAACCTACGTATTGCACTCAAAGATCATTGCTTATGTGCCTTCAAGTTATGTTAAAGATATATTGGTGCAACCAGACAATGACAAAAGAAGAGGCAGGTGGCTAGCTAAAATTTAGGAGTTCGGCCTGGAAGTCAAACCAACCAAAATTACCTAAGGTCATGGTTTGGCCAAATTGCTAGCCGAATCAAATCTAAAATCACTTGGGATAAATCAGTTGTAAGAGAATGAGGGATTTCTAGAAATAGATGAGCTTGATGTCACTGCACCCACAACTAATATTCAAGATAGGTTCTCTTCTTCAGTTTGGTATCACGATATCATTTCTTACCTACTGAACCTTTAATGTCCCACTGAGTTAACCACATCTAAAAATAGGACACTGAAGTTACACGCTGTAAAATATTGCATCATATATGGTAAATTATATTGGAAATACCCCCTGGGTTTCCTGTTGAGCTGCTTAGTTGAGGCTGAAACAAAAAGGGTTATAGACGAATTCCACGTGGGAGTGTGCGGAGGACACCATGCTTGGTGGGAAACAACTTATAAAATATTAAGAGTCGGGTATTACTGGCCTAAATTATTCATAGATGTAAACACTAAAGTTTGAACTTGTACTCCTTGTCAGTTGTTTACAGGCAAACAAAAAGTCCCAGATTTACCTTTAGTCTCGGTCAAAACTGAAGATCCATTTCAACAATGGGGTCTTGATTTCATTGGAGAAATTCATCCACACTCCAACACACAATACAAGTGGATTCTAACTGCTACAGACTATTTCACTAACTGGGTGGAAGATATTCCCATGAGAAATGAAACCGAATCAGTAGTAATCATTTTCCTAGAAGAAAATATTTTATCCAGGTTTGGTTGTCCCCGAAAAACAGTTATTGATAATGCCCAAGCATTTAAGTCAATGGCCATGGTAAGCTTCTGCCAAAAATACAACACCATATTAGGACACTCCACAACTTACTATCCATAGGGTAATGGTCTAGCTGAATCGTCTAATAAAAGTTTGATTACCGTGAAAAAAAAGGTTTTGATTGAAAATAAGAAAGCATGCCATATCCATTTAAAATATGATCTATGGGATAATAGGATAAGTACCAAAAGATCAATTGGGATTTCCCCTTTTCAGATGGTATATGGCACCGACTCCATTTTACCAATAAACATTTCTCTGCCCGTAATGAAACATTGGCAAGATTCAAATGAAGAACCCAATGATGTTACCAGAAGGATAAACCAGTTGGTTGAAGTTCAGCAAAATCGGGCCGAAGGAAATGAAAGGTTATAGATATATCAGGATAACATGAAGGCCTTATTTGATCGAAAATATAAACATAAAGATTTCCTCCTTGGCGATATGGTCCTGAAATGGGAAGCCAAGAGAGAAGACACTGGTAAACATGGCAAGTTTGATCCAATCTGGTTCGGCCCATATAAGATTTAGGCTTCAGAGGGAAAAAATATTTTTTATTAGAAAATCTCGATGGAGACATTCTCAATGCCCCTGTAAATGGGTGGCATCTTAAGCACTTCATGTAGTAATGTGTTTCTGAACTCTCATTGTACATATCGGTTTGTTTTCATGCTTACTTTATAGTTTCATTTCCTTCGGTAAGTTTTTAGATTCAATATATATATATATATATATATATANGAGAGAGAGAGAGAGAGAGAGAGAGAGAGATTCATGAGATTTCCTGACTATTAGTATGCTAATTTACTGCGCAGGAAAGTTGCTGACCAACCAATAGACTAGAGATGCTAAGAAGGTGACAGGCACAGATAAGTGTATTAAATGTCTTTCGATAAAAAAGGTAATAAATCAATATCCTTTTTGGCCAACAACATAGGAGTTACCAAGGTATGAGATTCTTCTATGAAATTTCAAACTAAATTACCCTGAGAGATACAAATGAATAAATCATTAGTTCAATTGATGCTAATGTTATCACTGAAAATTTTCAAAATAAGGAAATAAAAAAGAAGGGGGGACTTAAGGAAAAGTTATAAAAACTAACTAAGAAAGTCTTTAAGACCGGTCATGTGTGCGGTAGTTTTTCTGAAACCCTTTATTTCCCCCTTAGTCAAGGTAAATCCCTCTCCTCGCTTGACCCTAGATGTTTTATCACAAGTCCCTTGAGAAAATAAAGGTCTCACTTTGATTATGAAAATTCTCAAACAAACCTTCAAAAACGAGAATAGGTTGAGTTTATAGTTCTTTAACTTTAGATGAACCAGAAGTATTTCTAGGTTAATCCTAACCTTATTATCCTTCCTAACAGGAATAAATTGATTGGTTTTTCTCAAGGAAATTCCTTAAAAATATGTTAAGAATTTCCCTGAAGCCGATGATGTTTGAAGGAAAGAGAGAAGATTAGTCCAGAGCTATTTAAGTGAGTTGACATGCCTCTTTTGTTAAAAATTTCAAGCAGATATGTTCCCGAGTATATTACATACAAATTGATTTCCCCCACTTCATATTAAAAGAAAATATATACAGACAGATGGTGAAAGGAAATTCAATATTGATTGCCCCCATCTAGTCCAAAGACATGAAAGGAAATTCATTATATTGATTGCCTTCATCTCAGCATTTAAATGCTAAAAAACAATGAAGTGGTGAAAGGAAATTCAATATGGCAAGTCTGATAACTTCACCAGGGTACTGAACAGGCTCGTTGGCAGTGAATCAATATATTTATATCTGATAAGGCTATTATACATGAATTGCAGGATGCTCTGGTAACTTTTCTTCTTTCGGCTGGATTCACATTATAGGTTTCTGGGATCCCCTAATTTGACACATTTAAATTTACTTTACCTTGATGCAAACAGAATCAGGTGAAACCTAGTAGAATGGTTAATTTGGTTTTGATTATGTTACATAGATCTGAGGTCAGTTTCAAAAAAGGAAATCTATTGAGAACCTAACTCGAGAAAATTGGATGTTTTATTTTTAAATAATTTTCAAAATCAAATGTAGAGATCCTAAAATCCTGTTTTGATTTTTCTCCTGGTCTGTTTCAAAAAGTTGAATTATTGACCCCATTTACCCAATGAAGGCACTTGGTC
>ML872406.1:0-13861 GCA_009831015.1 Picea engelmannii
GGGTCCTCTCGAACTAGGTAATCGTTAACCTACAGTTCGAGCCACGGCGGGAGTGCTAATAGGCTGTGGCAGGGCTGCTGACACACCTCTCCCTCAATCTATCTGGAACTCGTGTGTGGCCCCTTTACTCCATATGTGAGTCTCGTCGGCAAGCTATCGTCAGCCTGCATCATCAACCATCATGTCAGATCATGTCAACAACATATCATGAAATCAATATCATATCATCAAACCACACAATATCACTGTAAATGAAAACAACTCAAACAGCCCACTCCCTGACTCAATCCGGAGTCCAAGGGAGTTCCACCGATGCCTCTGCATCCTCAAGGTCTGAAATCCTGCACACTCAATGAAACTGAGTCAATAGCACCTGTATATAGCAATAGTAAAACATCCTGTCATCAATCATGACGCATCATCATCAAGGTTAAGTGGTTCATCATCATAAAAATCCAGATCACTTGCGAGCAAGTGTCCTCAAAGAATAAGTTTTGTCAGTGCGCCAGAGCGGGATGTTACATGAATGAGAACGTAGTCAAGTTGTTCTATAAGAGGGGACATTTGGTCATATCTAAGCTATTGGAAAATCGTTTCTTGATTTGGACGAAGATGAGGAGCTCATATTGAGGGCTTCACTATTGAAGGTTGAACATGCTTGAAGATGAAGTTTGAGTAGCAATTAAAGAAGGGCCCCATAACATTAGAATCCCATCACAGGTGACTCATTTTCAACTAAACTAGGTTTAACTTTTACATGTTTGGAAACACTTGAGTTAAGGTAATTATGTGATAATGTCTAGACTTGTTATTGAAAAGTATGCTCAACTGAAATAGGTGATTATAGTTTTCTATCCCTCGAAGCATCTTCTCTGCAAAAAAATATTTCATTGTCATTTATCCAAAATTGATTTTATCTCTCTCCTTTGGCCTCTATCTAACCAAACTTGGAACCACGATGAGATTTGAGGTCCCATGAATTAGGACTTGGGAAAAGAATGTGGTTACATTTTCTAGAGGTTTTGTAAGCTCCATAAACTTATGTTTCAAGTTATAGCATGTATTTGGAGAATTAGGGTTTTGGATTCTACCATTTCATTTGGGGGCATTGCATTTTCAAATTTTGTTGTTTGAAAGTGTGAGCAACAAATAGAAGGAATTTTTGTATAGTATGAGAGGAGGGAATACTTAGAAGATCTTACATAGAAGCTAGATCCATTATTGTTATAAAATCAAGGTCATTATTTTTTATCTCAAGGAAAGTAAAAATACTTTTCTCTTGTGTGAATGATCTTGTCTCCTCTCCAATCTATTTTTATTTTGATACTTGGCGCAATGGCTAATGGGCCTACAAATCACAATGCAATGTTTGTTTGTTTGTTATATATATATATATATATATATATATTATATTTATATTTATATCGAAACTAGAAAATTTATATTAATTATAAAAGGTTGTAGCTAAGTTAAATGACACTAATAAATCAAAATGCATGTCTTCAAGTTTCAAACAAGAAGAGTAGTTCTTGACCAAAATATGAAAATTACATATGTTTGCTAGAAAAAATTCCCATTATTTACTACTAGTATATATTTTATAAAAAGTACCTATATGCATATAAATTTAAAAAGAAAATACTCTTATAAGAAAATATGGCACCTTAGGGATTCTTTGAAGCCAATACTGGTTGGCACATACTCTTCTTCCCCTATCTCCATATCTTGAAAGAGTTGGTGCATTGTGTCCTCCTCTTTTAGTTCTCTATGTCCTAAATGAATCGACACTCTTTGATTGGAAGCCACAACATAATCATCTTTACTCAAGTGGACAATTATATTTCTTAACATACCACATTCTACATTTAAGATAACAATTTTCTTCTTTAATTGAACCAAAGAACCCATGATAGAAGCGATTTGGGAAACTATATCTTGTTCATTGTCATGCACCTTGGTTGTGATGGTGAAAATAGAAGTCTTGTTACCTTAAATCATTTCCTCATGTGATCTTAAGACTCTCCTAATATCTCATAGATATCTATAATCCATATATGCAATTACAAGCACAAGGATCCTATTTAAAATGAAGTAATAGATCCAACTAAGAAAATATAAATGAAACATTAAACCCAAAATATCCTCTACAAAACTAGAAAATACCATGAGGATGTTAATCCAAAGACCATGATACCCAACCCATTGTATTAGATTTTGTGAACTAGGTGTGATATTTTCATATAGGGTGACATCATTCCAAAAGGGACAGTCCACCCAAAACTAGAGTGCCTCTATAACATCCCGCTCTGGAGCACTGAGAAAACTTATTCTTTGAGGACACTTGCTCGCAAGTGATCTGGACTATTATGATATTAAAACTCTTGTCCTAGATTTTTGTTGCGTTATGATAGATGACATGATGTTTTACTGCTTTGACATAGACAGGTGCTATTGACTCAGTTTTATTGAGTGTGCAGGGTTTTGGACCTTGAGTGATGCAGAGGCATTGATGGAACCCCTTGCACTCTGGATTGAGTCAGGGAGTGTGCTATTTGGGCTGATTTATTTACTGTGATATTTCATTGATTTGATGATATGATGTAGACATGTTCTGACATGATTGTTGATGATGCAGGCTAACGATAGCTTGCTGACCAGACTCACATATGGAGTAAAGGGGCCACACACGATTTCCGGAGAGGTTGAGGGAGAGGTGTGGAAAGCAGCCCTACCACAGCCTACTAGCACTCCCATCGTGGCTCGAACTATAGGTTAACAATTACCTAGTTCGAGAGGACCCACAATGCTGTGAGGGTAGATTGCGACAATTGCTCACGATGATTCTAAGGGGCGCGTAATAAGGCGGGGGCCTTATTCCTTAGAGCCCTTAGTATCCCACAAGTTCACCTAGCGGAGTGTTGACTCCAGGGGTTATAGATGTCTACCAATCAGTCAAGTGGCGAGTGGCACCCTTGGAGCACCTGGTGCATCCTGAAGGGCACGTCGTGCAAAAGAAACACAAGAGGCGAGTGGCACCCTTGGAGCACCTGGTGCATCCTGAAGGGAACGTCGCGCAAAAGAAATGAACGAGGCGAGTGGCACCCTTGGAGCACGTGGTGCGTCCTGAAGGGCACATTGCAATGATGTTGATGAGGGAACAAACCTATATGGCCCTAAGACATTTAACACATTAAGAAATTCTTAAAACGACTTCCCTAAATAATTTTTGCCTAGTTCAGAATCTAAGTCCTAAGTCTAAAACTTCTCTAGGGTAAAATTTTGTTTAACCTTAACAAAAGACCCTATAAAAATAAAAATATTTTTTTAAACAAAAAAAAAAATACCCACTTAAGTAATACTTTTAGTCATCATAAAATAATTGGGGTAAAATGAAGAAAGTAAGAATTTAATAAAAATCAGTGGATTTAAAAAAAAAAAAAAATTGGTAAAGAAGAGTTTAATTCTTAACATGTGGAAGTATATATAAAAAAAAGATATTAAATTAATAAAAAGGGTAAAAGATTAAAAAGCGCAACTGCCATTTTGGCTCTAATAAAAAGGGGAAAGAAGGGGAAAATAAATATTAGGAAACTAAGGAATGGAGGAAACATAATAAAGGAAAGAAGGGGACATAAGGTAAAAAAAGCAAGGTCAACATAGTAAGGAATAGCAATAAAGAACCTTTTAATTTGAGCTAAATTAGCAACATCCTTCTTAGGGAAAGTATTTAAAACATGTAAGGGGATCTAGGAACACCTAGGAGTAAATTTAGGAGCAAATCTAGGTGGGTGAGGGAAATGAGACATCTAATCAATTTAAAAAAATATTTATTGGAGGAAAGAGGGGGATGGATGACACTTGTGCAAAGGAGAATATTTATAATATTTTATTGAAACTTAATTTAAATGTGATTTAGGGAAAGTTGGTGGGTCTCAAAACTCTATAAAATAAAGGGGAGATGAGGAAGAAAGGGGATCGATTGTTAGTGTAACGTTATGCTTCCGGATTTGTGACTTGACTAATTACTTGTGGAGAGTTGGGATTTTCCAGCTCGGATAGGAGTGGTAGCTCAGCCTTGCGAGGCAAGCTGGGAAGCTAAACATACCATCTGGATAGTGTGTGGCCCCTTTGTGGCTCAGGGGGCTAAGGGGGAAGCAAAGTACCCCTAGCGTTGGATGGGAGGTACCGGTGAGGTCTCGATGGTCGATGAGCGGGAGCAGCACGAAGCGCGCGGACAACAATCGAAGCAAGCGAACAGGCCACGGTACGTGTTTCTGTTGATTGATAGAATGTGGTAGGATGCACGTTTTAGATTTACAAGTGTGATTGAGTAGGTAGACTGTTGTGTAGTTTATGAATGAAATTTTATAATCTGGCTGTTGGTTCGGTTTATTAAATCTCCATGTGATGTTTATTGTGACCCTTGCACTGCTCCCACCATGCCTTCAATTCACATTATGACTGTGTTTATGCTGATGGACACTGTCACTGCAGTAATTGTTTCCCTTTAAGATTTTATCTTTTATAATCAGATGATGGAAGGGACTTTGCATTAGAGGTCTACTCCTTAGAACACTAAACAATCTTCATATTTCCACTGCATTTCCGTTAAGTAGACGGTGCTGGAAATTAATTAAAATTGCACATTCCTTAACTGGGCAGTGCTGGAATTATTATCATGCACATTCCTGGTTATGTTACCACCTTACACAGGTCTTCCTTGCAAGCTGTGTTGTGTCTGCGATAGATTCCATTGTTAGGTTGATCGATTGAGGTGGAATAGTTTTTTTTTATTAATGGGAATTTATAGCAATCTACTTACTGTAGCGAATCTTTCTTTTAATAAGAAATTGTTCCTCACCGGCATGTTCCGTAGCACGTAACCCACGTGCTTACTATAACTCTGTATTCTTATTTATCCAACATTTCATCTACTCTGCGTATTGAACTAATTCAGCCTCCCTAGTGTTTAATAAACCTACGAGTTCTTGGCTACATTCGTTTTATTTTTCTTGGATAGCATCTGATTTCAATTGGTTGCTTTTAGACATGTCTTTGCTGGTGGTGTTTGTTTATGCTAATGGATAGTGCTAGAAATTCATAACCGCCTATCCCTTAACCCAACAGCGCCGACACTTTAAGAGTCGATGAATTTTAACTTGTTACAACAGTCTACAGTGGTTGCCTTTTTCCTTGCCTTAGCGATTAGAACAACCCCGAATGGTTAAAACCCTTCAAGGTTTGCCTTTCCACTGTACTATTGTCGCCCAATCTAGCTTCTGCAACTGGGTTAATTCATGAAATCCTTCCTTTGCAACTGGTTAAGACCGCCCTACTTCGCCCCCACTTTGCTGTAAAGTTATCCATCTGTAAACGATGGATACATCCTCCCTCTGCGCACTGCAAATCGTTGACTTTGCCATACCTCTACCAGTCTCTTTAGGAATGGCAGTGAAGGGGTTCCTCCATGATGCGAGCAGGATGATTTTACCAATTAAAGTTCGTGCCTTAACAGATACCCGTGATAGTAGCCGTGATTTCTGACCTTCCGGTATGCACTCGCTGCCCTCAGTTTCTGGTCCGTTTTAGGCGCGTTCCTTTTCCCAACAGCAATTTTCCCACGCTGAGTCAGTTCTTTCTTAATTAAGGGAACGAATAATATGGAGGTTGGGATTAACTGGGATAGTAGTAGGAATTTTTTAAATTACGTCAACCATTTGGAAGAATATCTTCCTTGAACGCGCGATTAAAATTATGGAAAAGAATTCACCTTACCCTTGTATTTTGGCGCTATATTATGAGTTTTGTTTGCAAACTACGGAGTTCGACACGACTAGTGCCCTTATAATTACTTTACCCTTGTGTAGGAACTCATGAGATTGATTTTCTTGGGACGGGGTTCAGATCCTTACCTTAGGACACTTAGGTGCTAGAGAACTCACACTTGTTTTTGGACTCACTAAACCTTTATAGAAAAGGCAAGGGAAACCTTAAGGGCACATTTTACCCAATACCCCTTTTTCCCTGAGGCTTTGTTATTGACATCATCTACCTAATATTATTTAGGTAATAACTCCTCCCATTGTGTACCTTGTTAAGAGGATCACCTCGGCTTACCACTACATATATCAAGGTTGGGATATCATATGCTGGTTTGGAATGATTATAATAGACCTTTCCAAGGAGGCTAATTTAAATTCTTTTAGTTTATCATTAATTAGTGAGAAGAATGAATTATCATAAGTGACCCCCCTTTCTATAATTTTGGATCTATTCAACCTTTGGGAATCTGGGCAATTCCTTAGTTTAGCTTAGTTCACATTTAAATAGATGTTGAAACTAGTTCATATGTACCATGCTTTAAATCATTTAGTTATGATTTTGATGTTAATGTTATTATTGTTATAGGGAAGGATCAGTGTAAAGTAATTCTTAGTTATGGTAATGTTAATGCTATTGTCATTGTGGTTTCTGGTAATGATTAATGTGAAGTAATTCTTAATGTTAATGCTTACAGTAAAACTAGGTCAGTGTTATTCGTTTTATGGTAATGATAAGGTAATGAGACGTTTAATGTTAATGCACTGGTTATGGATCTGTTGATGTGGATGTAGTTATCGTTTTATGGTAAGGTTAATGTAATTGTCATAAATAACATATCATATGTAATGTGTTGATCTTTTATGAAGTTATTGTAACGTAAAATGAAAATGGTTGTTATTTTATGGTAGCAATGATGAAATTAATTATCCTTAATAGCAGATAAAATATAATGTCTTGAGCCTAATCTAGTAAGTCATTATGATTTAGTCATTATGGTAACATCATTTAGTTATAATGGGTTCATCATTTATGGTAAGGATGTCATAGTTATTTATTATAGTTAATACAAAATTGCAATGCAAAGGTTTCTTTTGGATGTCGATGTGATAAGGGTACCATGGGCATCATTTCATGGCATTGCTTTTACCATTATGCTGTTAGTGATAGCTTACAATTATGTTGTCCTTGAACTAAGCCCAATAAAATTTCATGACTTAATAGATAGGGGATTGAGATTAATTAGATTTACCGTATTCTAAATGTACTCGTCAGTTAATGAAATTAAATGAAGTAATGGGCTGGTAATCAATCACGGTTGAGTCATAGACATTTCCTTGTCATTAATTCGGTTGGTCGTTGTCTGAGTCCTTTGTCTTGCGTCTCCGTAGAGGACATGTTTATCCTCGGTTTGTTGTAATTGGTTGAGATCACCTTATTGCTTGGTCAGCTTTTGTCGGGCGGGATGTAGACACCTCCATGTTCTCCGCTGGGTTCCTTCTGCAGGGCGCTTTTATTTGATTGGCTTGGGGTTGGGCTGTTAAATTTAGGGTTAATAAAGTTGTTGTTTATTTCTATGCTGATGTTTAGGGTCGGTTTAATTTTAGGGTTAGTACTATAATTGGAATTGTCCAAACCCACAGTTGTATGATATCAAACTCTTCGATCTGATAAAACTAGTCGCTCTGTATATAAGTCTGTGTGTGTGTTTATTTTTTGTGTAAAGAATCTAGTGCCGTATCAAGAGTCTCGGGCCCTTTAAAGGCAAGGTTTCCACTCTTGTGACAGACCTCTAAGGTCGTATCAGTAGTCACGGGCTCTTTAAAGGAAAAGTTCCCACCACTGCGACCTCCTAACAGAGATTACTAGTTCCTGCCTGAGCAGTCAGCCAGAAGCCTATCTGACATTCTCTTTCTCTGGAGCAGAGAACTAAGATTAAACGCCCTGCTTTCCTGTGCAGAAATAGTAAAATCTACTACTATGGATTGTTCCATCTGTGTTCGTACTATACATAACACAGTATGTCATTTAATGCTTGCAGTTACTTGTTGTGTGCCTTATGTCTTCTTGTTGTGATCATCGTGGTTGCATCTTGTTAGTCATCGAGTGGCGAAGTAAAGTCGAATATGTTTGTTCCCTTGTATGCGCGCACACACTTGTTAAAAACACACACAAAAAAAATTCCACTTGTTATATGAGGTTTGTAGTCATGATGAATGGGACGTTCATTATATATGGTATCAGAGCGGGTTCGACCCGCGACTTGGGATTCGCTACCAGTTTCGTTGACATGATTTGATTTGATTATACTGTTGTTGATCGAGTTGATTGAGTGTGTGCAGGTAATCATGGTTAGAGGATGCCGCGGAGGCAGACAACGGGGTTCCAGGGGAGGAGGCGCGATGCCTCCAGTAGCATCCACGCCTGAGGGGTCTAACCCCCAGGGAGGTGAGCAGGTTCTCAAACAGGAGTAGATAGCAGTTGGTAACGTGGTCGAGATGATGAGATCTTTTCAGCGCATGTCTGAGGCACTGATCATCCGCTTGGACAGAGATGAGGCCGGGGCGCTGACACCTGCTGAGGTTCCACCGCACGCACCGGCCGTTACTGGTAGCATTCACCGTGAACTCAAGAAGGTCAAATTTCCCGAGTTCTTTGGTGCCCCGGATGGTGCAGCCGCCGAGGCATGGTTGGAGAACATGGTGATGTGCTTCGCACTTCGTGATTATACCTCGAACATGAAGGTCTGCATGGCGGTCTTTCAATTGAAGGGGAGCGCTCTTCTATGGTGGAAGACGCTCCTACCACAGCTGAACATGGCCGTTGAAGACGTGTCATGGGAACTGTTCGAGGAACGGTTCCGAGAGAGGTATCTTTCAAAGAATTCATTGAGTGTCCGCTCAATGAGTTCAACGCATTACGACAGGGAGTTCATACGGTGCCCGAGTATGAGGCACATTTTATGGAGTTGCTCCGATATGCTCCACACCTTAACATAGAGAAAATTAAGGTCAACCAGTTCGTGTTTGGCCTTAATGGCAGCCTGCGTGCAAAGGTTAGGATTCTGATGCCTCAAACCTTACACGATGTCATCCAGAAGGCCCTCATAGCAGAGGAGGAGCTTATCAGTGGGGGACAGACCAAGACTCCAGGGAGACCAGCAGGGCAGGGTTCATCTGGAACACCGTAGCATCAGACACCAGTGAGACATATGCTGGGATATCGTGACTTCCAGAGGGGATCCACTTTCACTGTACCCCGGCGACTGCCGCCTCAGCAATGGAAACCTTATCGGGGACCACAACATCAGCAGCAGTGTCGCCCAAAACAACAGTAGTTTAGGCCTGTTCAGCAGAATAGACCAGGGTTCCAGGCCAGTGCGCTATCATCTTCTACTTCGGGTACCAGGACTACTGGGTCGAAGAAGGGGTGTTGGACGTGTGGGGAGCCACACTACCAGTGTGACTGTCCCGTGGAGAGGACCAGAGTGTCTGAATCAGACGGAACCACTATAGTGGGAGATATGGGCAAGGCCCATCAGATTCATGTAGCGGTGAATAACTGCCAAGCAAAGCACCAGTCAACTATACTCGAGACAACAGGTATTGTCGCTAACCAGACCCTTAGTATTTTGATAGACCCAAGTGCTACTGATAGTTTCATTTATGGTGTAGCAATAAAAAGGATTAAGGTAAAGGCAGTCAAATAGGATGAGTTTAGCTTCGTGGAGATGGCTTCGGAAGCCAAACAGAAGGTTGGAGGAAAGGTTACGGGCTGTACCCTTAACCTGGGAGGGTTTGTCACGAGGGTCAACTTGTATGTCACGATCTTAGGATCTTATGACGTCATGATTGGTATGGATTGGTTGGAATCGCATGAGGCAATACTCAACTGTAAGACGAAATGGTTGAGCTTGATCGATGACGAGGGACAGAGACATGTGATTGTAGGACAGAACCAGGGAGTTTCCCTGAGGTTCGTCTCTTCTTTACAGTTACAGAATAGTATGCGTAAGGGGTGCAAGATTTATGCGATCCTTGCGCTAAATGAGAAGGGAGTAGCGGAAGGTCTAGAACACCTTCTGGTGGTGAGAGAGTTTGCGGACGTATTTCCAGAGGAGTTACCTGGGATGCCACCAGAAAGGGAATTGGAGTTTACCATAGACCTAAAACCGGGGACCGAACCAATAGCAAGAACGCCTTATAGGATGTCGACCCCAGAGTTGCCAGAGTTGAAAATGAAACTGAAGGAGTTGCTGGACCTGGGATTGATACGTCCTAGTGTGTCACCGTGGGGTGCACCTGTTATTTTCATTCGGAAGAAGGACAGATTGTGGAGGCTTTGCATTGACTACCGTCAACTGAACAAGGCTACCATCAAGAATCAGTATCCCTTACCAAGAATTGATGATATGTTCGATCAAATGAAAGGTGCGATGGTGTTCTCCAAGATCGATTTGTGATCGGGGTACCACCAGTTGCGGATCAAGGAGGATGACATCCCTAAGACCACCTTTAAAATGAGATTTGGACATTACGAGTTTACTGTTTTACCATTTGGATTGACAAACGCCCCAGGGGTATTTATGAGTTTGATGAATGGGGTGTTCTGCGAGTACTTGGACAAGTTCGTCCAAGTATTCATTGACGATATTTTGATCTACTCTCGGATGACGGAGGAGCATGACAAGCACTTGCGCTTGGTACTACAATGTTTACGAGAGCACAAACTGTATGGGAAGTTGTCCAAATGCTCTTTTTATCAATCAAGGATTCACTACTTAGGGCATGTCATCTCTGGCGAAGGCATCGCCGTGGATCTGACCAAGGTTGAGGCTATTATGGAATGGCTTGCACCGACGAATGTCACAAAAATGCGTAAATTTATGGGTTTAGTAGGATATTATCGACGGTTTGTCGAGGGATTTTCGAAGATATCAAATCCGATCACGAAATTTCAGAACAAAAATAAGAAGTTTGTTTGGACCGAGAAATGCACGGAAGCATTTCGGAGGCTTAATTAGTTGTTGACAATAGCATCGATACTAAAGGTCCCTGACACGGATGCAGACTTCTTGGTATGCACTGACACATCCAAGGAAGGTTTAGGAGGAGTCTTGATGCAAGACAGACGAGTGATCGCTTACATTTAGAGGAAACTGAGAAGGCATGAAGAGAACTACGCGACACATGATTTGGAGTTATTAGCCATCGTTTATGCCTTGAAGGTTTGGAGACACTACCATGTTGGATGAAAAATTGACTTAAAGACTGATCATTTTGGACTACAATAGATTTTTACGCAAAGCGACTTGAACGCGCGACAACGGCGTTGGTCGGAATTGCTTAGCGAATACAACTTTGAGATTACTTACATAAAGGGAATGGTGAACCAAGTAGCGAATGCCTTGATTCGGAGGCCATGCATCTTTTCAGTGTTGCCTCTTCAGATGAATCTATGTGAGAAGATTCTCGCTTTACAGCGTGATGATGACTGGTACAAAAAGGTTGAGGGTTTTATCGAACAAAACACCATGATGGTACCACGATACGAGGGATTTTCATTTGATAGCGATGGGTTATTAAGGTTTAGAAGTCGGATTTACGTACCGCCAAACGACAAGTTGAGGATGTTGATCCTGAGCGAGGCTCATAGAGCAGTCTACATGGCTCACCCGGGAGTCACGAAGATGAGGGCAGACCTTAAACTCTTATTCTTCTGGAAGGGAATGAAGGCTGACATAGTAAACTATGTGGCCAGATGTCTAGAGTGTCAGTAGGTAAAGGATGAACATAGACACCCAGCAGGATTACTTCAACCACATGCCATCCCAGAATCGAAATGGGAGGTCATTTCGATGGATTTTATTGTTGTATTGCCACTGACGGCAAGGAGACATGACTCGTTTTTTGTGGTAGTAGACACTCTGATGAAGAGTGCTCACTTTATTCCTGTGCATATGATGTATCAGGAACCTGACATAGCGAGAGTTTTCATCAGTGAGATTGTGAGGTTGCATGGCATGTATAAGAAGATTATATCCGATCGAGGATTGGTGTTTACTGGACGATTTTGGCCGAATTTCCAAGAGGCCTTGGGAACTCAACTTAAATTTAGTACTGCATATCACCTAGAGACTAACGGACAGACAGAATGAACAAACCAAACCTTGGAAGACATGTTGTGCAAGTACGTAATGGACCAACAAAAGCATTGGGAGGAATTCTTTCCTCTAGTAGAGTTCGCTTACAACAACAGTTACCAGAGCACCATTAAGATAGCGCCTTTCGAGTTTCTTTACGGGTAACCGTGTCAGATGCCCTTGAGTTGGGATCGGCTTGAGGATAGGGTCCTAGTGGGACCAGAAGCAATCCAAGAAATGGAAGAGCAAATGCAAACCATAAGATAAAGTATTAAAGAAGCGCAAGATCGACAGAAGAGTTATGTCAATGTGCACCGAGTCGACCATAGTTATGAGGTCAGTGATCGAGTCTTCTTGCGGGTTAAACCGCATAAGAGTTCAATCAAGTTTGGAAAGGGAGATAAAATCTCTCCTAGGTTTGTGGGACCTTTCAAGATTGTGGATAAAAAGGGGCCCGTGTCCTATCGACTAGCCTTGCCTGATTCTTTGAGGTGTATGCACGATGTTTTTCATGTATCTATTTTGAGACATTATATTAGTGATCCTACACATGTGATTGACATGAGTTCCTTGTAGGTATCGGACGAGGGAGCGCTCACAGCTGAGCAAGTCTGCATTTTAGATCATCGCGTTCGACAGTTATGACGTCAAACGACAGATTAGGTCAAGGTCCAGTGGGACAGTTATAGTCTGCACTTGACGATCTGGGAGGACGCATATGAGATGCGCCAACAGTTTCCATTTTTGTTTGATAGATAGACTTATGATACTGTGATACATTTATTTCAGCACTTATACTTAGAAACTTTGGGACAAAGTTTAGACCAAGAGGGGGTGTATGTAACATCCCGCTCTGGAGCACTAAGAAAACTTATTCTTTGAGGACACTTGCTCGCAAGTGATCTAGACTATTATGATATTAAAACTCTTGTCCTAGAGTTTTGTTGCGTTATGATAGATGACATGATGTTTTACTTCTTTGACATAGACAGGTGCTATTGACTCAGTTTTATTGAGTGTGCAAGGTTTTGGACCTTGAGTGATGCAGAGGCATCGATGGAACCCCTTGCACTCTGAATTGAGTCAGGGAGTGTGATATTTGGGTTGATTTATTTACTGTGATATTTCATTGATTTGATGATATGATGTGGACATGTTATGACATGATTCTTGATGATGCAGGCTAACAATAGCTTGTCGACCAGACTCACATATGGAGTAAAGGGGCCACACACAATTTCCAGAGAGGTTGAGGGAGAGGTGTGGACAGCAGCCCTACCATAGCCTACTAGCACTCCCGCCGTGGCTCGAACTATAGGTTAACGATTACCTAGTTCGAGAGGACCCACGATGCCATGAGGGCAGATTGCGAAAGTCGCTCATGATGATTCTAAGGGGCGCGCAATAAGGTAGGGGCATTATTCCTTAGAACCTTTAGTCTCCCACAAGTTCACCCGGCGGAGTGTTGACTCCAGGGGTTATAGATATCTACCAATCAGTCAAGTGGCGAGTGGCACCCTTGGAGCACGTGGTGCATCTTGAAGGGCACGTCGTGCAAAAGAAGCACAAGAGGTGAGTGGCACCCTTGGAGCACGTGGTGCACCCTGAAGGGCACATCGCGCAAAATAAACGAACTAGGCAAGTGGCACCCTTGGAGCACGTGGTGCATCCTGAAGGGCACGTCGCAATGATGTTGATGAGGGAACAAACCTAGATGGACCTAATACATTTAACACATTCATAAATTCTTAAAATGACTTCCCTAAATAATTGTCACCCAGTTCAGAATCTAAGTACTAAGTCTAAAACTTCTCTAGGGTAAAATTTTGTTTAACCTTAACAAAAGACCCTATAAAAATAAAAATAAAATTTTAAACAAAAAAAAAAAACCCACTTAAG
>WSFP011452675.1:0-19580 GCA_009831015.1 Picea engelmannii
TATGTGGCACATTATGTAGATCAAAGAATTGCTCCATCTGAAGTATCCATGTGATTGGGTCCTTGCCATCAAACTTCCTCATATCGATCTTAGGAACGTGGTTGGTATTCAACCCAAAGTTGGAGTTTCTCCATTCTTGATTCTCCTTCCTTGTGTCCTCATCATGAATTTCATGGGATGCATTTTCACTTTCAGGTGTCTTCTCTATTCTAAAATTTTCAATACTTCCATGATCTCCTCTTTTAAACCATCCATCTTAGTATTTATTGCCTCCAACTTAGCTTCCATCTCTTGTAGTTCATCTCTTGTTACTATCTTATTTTGTAAATAATTTATGACCCTACGCATTTCTTCACCTTCATCAAGAGTCCAAGTAGGCTTTTCTAGAGGCATATTTGGTGTATAAGTTCCCTTTTTGGGTGGCATGTTGGCCAAGTATCACTTTTGAACCTTGATTTTGTAGTGGTTCTGCTAGACAATATTTCTTTTGTTGTATCTCCCAAGTTTCGACCCTTCTGGGTATGAAAATTTATTTTATGTAGTTATCTGATATTTATTCTCTGCAATGCCACAGGTCTGATCAAAATTGGACGTGCCAAGTGGAATTTACGGTAACTTCCCCACAACTTGCTGATTTTTGGCCTTTCCAGGAGATACCACTTGTATAGCGTGCCCCGCACAAAATAATTGATATAAAATTATGAATCTCATACCAGGAATACTATAGATTGTCCAATATCCAATGAAACTAGTCTCACTCAATTTGGATACTCTAGGAAGAAGTTATGATTGTTTTACCTGGAACACCTTCTTGAGACTAGTCAATAGGACTAGTCAGATACCCTATCTTCCACAAGGTGTATATACAAATGTAAGATGACCCAGAAGCTAAAATTTTTACCATAGATACCTTACTAATTCGTGTGAATATCCTCCAGATTTTAGGGTCTGAAACATTATAGGAAACATTTAATAGTGAAAATTCCGCAATGACTCAGTTCAGGATGATTCCAGAACCCTATCTTTCACAGACTGTATCTCAGAAAGTATAAGCCCTTAGGAGATGAAATTTTAACCCAACATACCTTGATCCGTCTAATAAATATCTTCCAGGCCATTTCTTTTGAAACATTGTAGAAACAAAGTTATAGCAAAAATTCCAAGGTGTCTCAGATGTAGCAACGAAACCCCAAGACCTTGAGCTCTGATACCATATGCTAAGAACCAAATATCAATATAGCATAGAAAAAACGCAGAATAAGTACTCAATGCCTTGAAAAAGAGATAATTTCAGATAATAAGCCTCTTCGAGGGGGGAAACTCCTTTTACCCCACATAAATGTTCAAGTACAAGATGATTCCAAATGAAAATGTCTCCTTGGTATATATAGGAGACTAGCAGGTATAATTACAACTAATGGAATAAAGCTGACATAAAGAAAATAACATTACTAATGTAATATGCCCCAATTAAGGGGTAATGAGCCAATATTAGGGCTTAACATAATGATAAGCTAGAAACATATAATTATCTATGCAATCATCAGTTACTATATGCTCAACATTTTTTGAAAACTGATCATAAGCTTGACATGCATCCCTTTCCATAGAAAAATCTGCAAATACCGAAGAATCCTGATCTGAAAGTAAAACATACTGATAGTCCTGTTTCTCATGTGTGTGCAAATTTTTAGAGTATGTTTGATCTCAAATCCTCTTGCAAGCCCAAATGTTCTCTTCGACTTCTTCAACATCTTTATACAAGTGTCTTAAAGATGAATATTTCTTTTCTCTCAGGAGAAGGACAAGATCTGAATGCTGAGCCATTTCATAGTACACCATGGAAATAGTCTCGGAAGGTCAGATTTCCACTGGCATGCTATGATAAACACTGTAAAACCTCCTGTTGAAGACAACCAAGAATTCTTCTTCCCCTCTCCTCAAAGCATTAAAATCAACCAAGTACTGATCAAGGGACTGGTTCTCACCCAAACACTTTAAAAAGGAATTACATAGCTCGATCCAAGAGCCAATAGAATCAAATCCCAAATCTTTAAACAACACATCATCATCTCCAAACAAATATTTGGAGAACCACCTCATTGTAACATCATCATTACTATTTCGAACTGATCAACAAAGTTCTCAAAGGATTCCAAATGCCTCTTAGTTGTAACATGATATTCTCTAGAAAACTGAGGAAGATACTCAAAGAAATCAAGAGGTTAAGGATGAAGGTGATATGGTAGCCTTAAAGGTTTAAACATCTTGTCTCTGATTCTAGTTTGAAAACTAGTGGGATGAATATGAGGTTTAAAAAGATGATGGAAAGTTTCAACAATGATAGCAAAAGGTAATGAGATCTGAGAAGGTTTTGAATCAGTTTCAACCTCCTCAAGGTTACAAGGGTGATCAAATTCAAGAGGGATTTGAATACAAATCTCATCCTTATGAATAGGATGAGGTGATGATACATGATGAACTTCTACAACACAAGAAGTATGCATATTTTATCCTTCCAAGGATGGATATATAAAGAAAGGTTGATGATCATCTGAATAAACAAAGAAAAAGATGATCCTCTTTATATGTAAAGGAAAAGACAGGAAATAACTGATAAAGAAGAACAAGAGTTCATGAATAAATCTCATAAGATGATACATGGTGATCCCCTTTCGTATGGCCATGTTTCTATCAGCAAGATCCTTCCTCTAGTGGAGTCTTTGATGGTGGCGTCACCAGGTAGATAATTACAGTCAATTTCTTTGTCTCTCTCTTGTCTACCACCAAGAGATGGATCTATTTCATTCTCCCGGGGAATCTAGCTTTACACTCCTTCCCCGAGAACGACACCATTTATGTTATCACTCCAAGAGTCACCCTAGGCTATAAATTAGATGAGTTTGGTAACATACAAAGAATCAAATTTTAAACTTGAAAGATAAGCTTTAGAGTCATAGGGATTTGACCATAAGGACAATCAGATTCATCTACTATACACACTCCCAACTATATCCTTCAACAAAAGTGGCCTGAGCAACTTTAGATCATACAACGGGCTTGATAAATGAATGAGAAAAACAAAACTGTGATCTGAACATGTCATAGATACTTCCAAAACTTATGACAATAAACTCACAGTGAAAATTTGTGTATTAAAAAATTCTATATCACCAATGCAAAGAACAAAAACCTCACTCAATCATTGTATGAATAAGAAGAAGAGTAAATCAATCACTCATTAATATTAGTACATAGAGGAAAACAAAAACAAAAACGAAATTATGATCTTTCTTGATGGGAATCACAGATCTGAAAAATATAGAGAAAGAAAAGTCCACAGTGTTAACCACTTCTGAATTCCTCTTGGTCGAAATACCCTTCCCCCTTAGCTCCTTATAACCCCCTATGAGACTTACAATAGTATTTTTATATCTTCCACTGTCAGTGACAACACTATCATTCGAATAACAACCCTCTCATGGGATTCTTGTGCCCTCAAAATGGAAAGGCAACGTGTGGATAACATAAAATAACTAAAATGCTAAAAACAAGGGTAATGTTGGCCACGCCCCTAACATTTATTTATGCTGATGAATTGTCTCTTTTGAGTGCTTCTCCCTTTGAAAAATGGCCCTCCAACTCATAATTTATATTCTAGCAACTAACAAAGATCCATATTGACACCTGGCAACCACCGATCCTTTGAAACCTTTAGAACATGATTTCGTAGCACATTCTGCATTGCCTGTCAAGACTAAGACTTTATTTCAAATCTTCACTGTCTTACTTGCAATCAATGAACTCATTATTACTAGGTGATCACATAATGTTGTAGGAGATCTCTATAGGTGATGATATCATCATTTTATGATCACAACCTGAAGATCTCTGAAAAATAATTATGTGTTGATGAAGGAAAAATCCCACCTTATCACTCCAACAGGTGCTCAACAAAGCTGCAAAAATGAAATTCCAAGGAACTTTGTTTTCTTGAATACAGTCTGAAAGGTGAATAAAAATATCTATGTGATTGCAGTTAAAACCAAAGCACTAATGTTCTTATGTAATGAAATTTGCAGATGTGCATATTTAATTGCACTCTTGATTTTTACTGCAACATCTACATCAAATTTATCCCATTTATCTCGAAAATAATCGTGTGTTTGACTTACAACTGCTGAACCTCAATAAAAATGAAGTTTCTCATCATGGAGATGAATGATAACAATGCAAAAAAAGTTCAAGAAGTCATGATCGTGTGATACAACAACAAGTGTTTTCTTCCACCTACCTAAATATTCTTCTAGCCATAGAACAACCCGAATATCCAGATGGTTAGTAGGTTCATCCAATAACAGAAGGGTCAGATGAATAGACAAAACTCTTTCCAAATAGATCCTCATATGACAACCTCCACTGAAAGGTTTTGTGGGATGGCCCTACATAGATTTCGTGAACCCCAAACCGATGAAGATTTTTGAGGCGTGTGCCTCTCCGGCATAAGACCCAATCTCTGTATTATGAGAAAACACCCCTCTTCCTTTAGACCTCCTTGAATCATATGAACACTGCATTGATTATGTAGAAACTCCAAAGACACTTACACTGGCACTGGGAACCCTTCTAATAACTTCAAGCGATCCCATGAAACCATGGAAGCGATCAAAAGTGACATGCATAACATGCCTGCCATTTGTTGGCTAGTTTATCTCCATTGAACATGAATCCTCTATGGTTACTCTACAGGAAACAATAGACTTCCTCAAGGCTTCTAAGACGAGAGTGACAAAAGATAACCATCATGATCAAAACCTTCATCCCAAACTATTCCACCTAGATGGATATGAAAACTAGCTTCTCAAGGTCGCATTTTGTTGTGACTGTCTTCCTATCCGTTCCATATGAACAGTTCCTTGACTCTGGAATTTGGAGGTTGACACCTGGGTACTTATCTCTTTAGCTTGGTGCTCCTGTGTATTGTCTATCTCGAGCAGAAAACTTCACGATGCATAGGGTTGTTAGCATTTAAATCTCAACACTTGGCATAACAATGCATTGTGCAAAGCCTACATGGGATCTTCCCATGAAACTTGGTGAAAATGTTGCCAAACAAAGCATCATGCATGGACCTCTCCAATCAGCAGCTAGCTTTTATGCTTTGTGTTTTATTTATATGCAGGTAGGATATCCCACATTTATAGGGAGAAAGAAAACGTTTTCTTTTATAAATGCCAACGATCTTAATGTATTTTGACACGTTGTGCACAAAGGAATCCTTGTAGGATCATCCTCCTCGAGGGCTTGGCATTTGGCACTGGGATTTGTGTTATGTGTTGGTGTAGGTGCTTGGATCGACAACTGTGTGCTAGGATAATTGGATATTGGGCCCGTGGGCCCAATATTTTTTGGTCAAAATAATAAACCCGAGAAAATATTAAAAAGCCAAAATGAACCTTTATTTTTTCACATGTAAAATGTTGTTCAAGTCCCCCCCCTTTTTTAATATTTTAAAACATAATAATGATATTAATTTGGTTTTTGCAATAAAAAAAATGCACACCCATGTGGAGAAATTAAGTTTTTAAGAGGATATAAATTCTTAACGGGGTATGTTGTTTTGGAAGACTATGATAGGAGCTCTGACACCTATAATGCAGACCAGGACGAAGATTATAGGATTGGTGAAAAACTAATAATAAGAGCTAATAAAGGATTAATGAAAGAATATGGAGGTTATGGGAACGACAAAAGACCCTAGGATTTTGAAAATCTAGCACAAAATTTGATGAAGAACTTTATATTTTAATGGTGCGCATTTGAGTGCTAACAAAGAGGATTGGAACTTGAAGGAATCCATAGTAGGTGATGTGGGAAGCTTGTTGGCGCTCTTCTTTCATGAAGAAGCAGGTTGTTAGGCCTATAGAGAGGGAGATTTCCGTGTGAGATTTTCCTTAGAACAATGAGCTGTTATGGGAGTTTTCCTATGGAAAATGACATCCCTAGAGGCCCCAACAATAGAGATTCATATCCAAACTTGTGATGGATCCCTAGAGGAAAGTGGGAAGGCCTAAGGGACTATGTGTAGTGAAGGGGGATCCCATTCCTTGGGTTGTGCAGGTTGATGGGAAGAGAGTTGGTGGATTGGGATAGTTGTGGGAAACCTAGTTTGTTGTGCGAGTGTATTGGGCTATGAGACACACTCTCATTTGTGGATTCATAGCCCCATCTCAGGGGTGATTTTTTACTAAGATTTAGAGCATAAAATATATGGTTGGGAGGAACATACAGCCCAAATGATTTATCATTTGTTGTTAAAAGATACATGTTTGATCTCTGTTATCTATTTTTAGTAATGTGTTTTATTTCCATGCATAAACTTTGAGTTTTTAATAATTTATATGATTTTATGGGAATGTTAATTTAGTTTCATTCATGGTTTGAAAGTGTTGTTAGATACATGAGTGTTTTAAACATGTTGCAGTGCATTTAATTATAATTAGTATCATAATTTTTTTTATGGGTTAAGTAGTGGGGGAACTATAGAATAGTATCAGATCTTTGGTTGCAACACCAAGCTTATATGGGTTTGCTACAATAAATTAGAGTTGACCGTGTGTATTTTTTGGGGTGAAAATTCATTTTTCCCAGCATATGAAAATTGGTTCAAGGCCCTAAATCCAAAATTTTGTATGTTTTTATTGTTGTACGTGGGTTGATTTGGCCCCTAAATGGTTGAATTTGACTAAAACAGACAATTTGGGCATAATATGTGACATTTGGGATGGTCGCAAGCCCAAAAAATGTTTCTTAGTCACCAATACATTGTGTATTAATGAAGAATGTAAATATTTCACCGATACATCGACAAATGAAGATATTTTGAAGCCACCAATACAGGGTATCGACAAGAGAATATATTTTTGAGCCACCAACAAGGAATCATTTTGGCAAGAAAAGAGAATTACCTTCCAAAACATGGGTGAGAAAAGTGAATAACTCACCAATACATCGACGAGAAAAGCAAGTAACTCGTCGACAAAGGAGTTTTTCGGTGAAGAATGTGAATCTTCAGCTGAAACGTTGGCAGGTAGAAAATATTTGAAGTCATCGATACGTTGGTGAGAACAATGAATTACTTGTCGAGAAATTGGCGAGAAAAGTGAATAACTCACAGATACACCTACGAGAAATGAAAATAACTTTCCAACAAAGGATTTTTTCAGTGAAGAAAGGGAATCTTTAGCCAAAATGTCCACAGGTAGAAAATATTTGAAGTCACCAATACACCATTAAGAAAATAAAATAACTTACCAATATGCCGATGAGAAAAGAGAATAACTTGCCGAAAGACTGGCGAGAAAAGAGAATAAATCACCAATACACCAACGAGGAAAAAGGATAAGTTGTTGGCGAGAAAAGTAAATAAGTCTCTGAAATGCCGACGAAGAAAGAATATATTTCATTTAGGAAATATATTTTTGAGTCACCTATAAAATCCTGTATCGGTGAGGAAAGTGAATCCTACATCGATACGTCGGTGAGGAAAATAATTTCCATCACCGATACGTCAACGAGTAAAATATATTCCAACGTCGATACATTGGTGGAGAATGTTATTTTGGGGCTGAAGCATCGATGAAAGGAAGAGAAAAGAGAGAAGAAGAGAAAGAGAGAAAGAAAATAAAGAATAGAAGAAGAGAAAGGGAGAAGAGAAGAGGAGGAAAGGGAAGGAGAAAACTGATAATTTACAAAAACAAAAACTGATAATTTACAAAAAAAAAGTGAAGTCTGGAGCCAAAAACTTGTTTTGGACATAACATGATAGGTTTAACTCATATTTAGATGAAATTTAAAGGGTGTGTCTGCTGTGATGAGGGATACCAGAATTCCAGTGAGGGCCATTGGTTATTTTTTCTTCAATTTTCTGAAAAATGTGAATGAGTGACTTTTAAAGATCTGGGTTGTGTTGAGTAACCAAGGCCCAGATAAGGGTGAAAATTTGTAGGGAGTCCAAAAAGAGGGTATGCAAATACCCATTTGGGATCCTAACAAGATTAAGAAGGCGTTGTTGTGCATATGCTCAAACATTGAAAAATTCACTATTCTTAGGTGCGTTTATGGGATTTTTGAAATCTTTAGAGGAGGACAAGAGACCCTAGATCACCTATCAAGAAAATTTAATTTACTTGAAATTTCATCTACTCATCAATCCGAACCACTTTGTCTTGAGGGGATTTTGGCCAGTTTTTCTCCACTTGGGAGAGCGATTTTCGCCTAAATATTTTGAGTATGGAGGAAATGAAAAAGGGACAAATTGGAAAATTTAAATTGATGAAGAAACCATTTGGAACATAAGATAATGAATCTAAGAGGTTATATGTATTTGAAATAAGGAATACTATCAGTGCATGACATAAAAGTTTTCCTAGTTCTCACTAGACTTTTCTCTGCAAGCGGCAGAAGTCGGCCCTTAAGATTTTGGTACTAGTGAAACAAGTGCAAAAGGGGTAAAACTATGGATTTTAGAAGGCCATAACTCTCATCTTAGAAATAAGATTGAGGCATACGTAAAAACAACAGAAAGATAATTAAGACGGGAATATGTTTGAAATCTCATAATGTTTATTAGTTTATCGCCGTTCTTCGAAAAATTAAGGCAAAAGGGATTGTAGCTTAATTCATGGAAATTTTACATGTATAATTGTAAAAATAAATGTTGCATGCACATTTCTTGTAGAATTAGAGGTACAAAAAAAAAATTGGTTCATATATGAGGACTAGTAATATGGACGATGCCCGGGGATCTTATAACCATGAGGAGGAGGTTAAAGGCTTATATTTCAGCATGGTAAATGCAGAAATTGAGTCCAATGGACATAGAAGTAGGGTGGAGCCATGGAGTTGGTTGAAACTATGAGAAGTTTTTAGAAGGAAGTGCAGAGATATAGAGTATACAAACAAAAGATTATGAGGGCTCAAGAGGAACTGTTAGATAGTTTGAATATGTTTCAAAGGAAAGTCAATAAAGATTCTGGTGTAAAGCAAGAAACCAGTGCAAGGTAAGTAACAACATCCAAATCCCATGATAAGAGGGATGAAAATGGGGGATCCAAAAAATGAAGGAGTGTTATAAGACATCATCATCATCATCATTCATTGGGACACTAGACCATAAGGGAACATGGACATTCAAGGTTGGAGAGTATCCCAAGTGTGTCCCCTGTCAGAAATCATAGGATGAGGCATAAGTCAAATATTTTGCAAGGAGAGATCAGGAAAATCAAGCCACCCTCATTTGATGGATATAAAGGAAGCGAGAAGATGTTGAAGCTTGGTTGTTGGGAATGATAGAATATTTCCAGTTGCATGATTACCCCTCACATGTAGAATACATACTTGCAATTTACTGTCTTCAAGGAAAAACATCTATGTGGTGGGATCAACTCAAGTAGGTCAATCACATTGATGAAAAGAGAATTTCTTGGAATTAGTTCAAGAGATATTTCCAACAATAGTACTTGTCAGAGAAATATTATGACAAGAATATGTAATATTTATTTCAAATCAATCTTGAAATCATGACAATGTATGAGTATAAGAAGAAGTTCCTCGAGATTCTAAGGTACATGGAATTCATTAGGGATGAGAAGGTAAAAATTCAAAGGTTCTTGAGTGGTTTTCCATCATTTTATAAAGACAAAATACAATTTGATGAGCCTAGAACCTTGGAAGAAGCCATTAGGAAGGTCAAGTATTTATAAGAGTAGGAAAAAGGAAGGCCAACTTTCGAAAAGGATTGGGATGATAAGAAGAGAGGAAATATGGATCTGAGAAAGAAAGGATCCAAGCCATATTTTGTCAAGAATAGATCTCAAGCATATCAACAAGGACAATCAACAAAGTATGAGAATAAAATTATAGATTCCTTGAGGAAAAGGCCAAAGAAACATCCCATAAAGTGTTGGGGATGTGAATGAGACCAGTTGTATAAGGATTGTCCTCAAAAGGGAGATAGGATGAGGACTATGCACAACATTCATGAAGATGATACAATGGATGATATGGGAAGGAACATGCCAAGGATTTATGCAACCATGTACAACATACAAGAAAACTATCAATCCCACATGATTGAGGTAGAAGGTAATATTAATAATCAACCCATAGCTATTTTAATTGCTTTTGGAGCTAGTCATAGCTATATAGATCAAAAAATAGTTGAAACTTTTATGTTGAAGAGATAATCTTGGTTAGTTCAACTAATCACTAGAAACAAGAGGAAAATCAATGAACTTGTCAAGGATTGCTCAATTAGCATGAATGGGTTTATCACCAAAGAAAATTTAAATATCATTCCACTTGGGTCATATGATTACTTAATTGGTATGGATTGGTTGGACATGCATCATGTTATCCTAGATTGATACAACAAGGATTTCACATGCCTTGATTAAGAAGGCAATTCAAGGACAGTGTAAGGTGTTCCAAGACCTATATCCATCAGAGATATTTCAACATTTCATCTGAAAGGAAGTTTTAGGAAAGGGTGCTAGATATATGTCGCTCATATGGAAGAGCCAAAAAAGGATAAGAAGCCAAGTCTCAAAGATCATTCAGTTTCGAAGGAGTATGAAGATGTGTTTGGGGATTTTCTAGGATTATCACCAAAAAGAGATATTGAATTCTCTATTGACTTAATCCCTAGAGCTTCCTTAGTGTCCAATACATCCTATAGAATGAGCTCACCTAATTTGAAAGAGTTGCAAATGCTACTAGAAGAATCATTGCAGAAGGGGTATATCCACCCAAGTGTCTCACCTTAGGGTGCTCCAATGCTTTTTATGAATAAAAAGGATGGAACTTTGAGGTTGTTTATTGACTTCAAACAACTGAATAAGGTCATGGTAAATAATAGGTACCCTCTACCATGGATCAATGATATTTTCAATCAATTGAAAGGAGCAAGGATATTTTTCAATATCGACCCGAGGTATGACTACCATCAGGTGAGAATTAGAAAATAAGACACTAGCATGACATCATTCAGGACAAGGTATGGCCATTATGAGTTTGTGGTGGTTCCATTTGTCTTGACAAATGCACCAACTACCTTTATGTGTCTAATGGATGGAGTGTTCAAGGATTACCTAGACAAATTCGTCATTGTTTTCTTGGACGATATTCTTATCTACTCCAATATAGAGGAGAAGCATGAGAAAAATTTGAGGATGGTGCTATAAGTGTTGAGAGAGCATCAATTGTATGCCAAGATAAGAAAGTGAACTTTATATCAAAGGAACATCCATTATTTTGGCCACAACGTCTCAGAGGAAGGAATGGTGGTGGACCCTATGAAGATTGAAGCAATCAAAATTTGGGCAGTGCCAAAGAATGTTTCAGAAGTAAGATCCTTTATGGGATAAGCTTGGTATTATAGGAGATTCAATGAAGGTTTATCCAAAGTTGAAAATCAAATCACTTCACTACAAAAGAAGGGAAATGTTTTTGAATGGACTGCTAAGTGTAAGGAGATTTTCTAGGAGTTGAAAGAATTATTGACCAGTGCACTTATTTTAAAGGTTGAAAATATAGATGAAGATTTTGTTGTGTGTACAAATGAATGAAAGTAAGGACTTAGCTGAGTCGTTATGTAGAATGGGCATGTCATATTTTATGAGTCAATGAATCTTAAAGAGCATGAAATAAATTATGCTACCCATGACTTAGAGTTGGCAGCCATATTTCACGCCTTAAAAATGTGGAGGAATTATCTCATGTAAAGAAAATTCAAGATGAAGATAGATCATAGTGGCCTAAAACACTTGTTTACGCATCCAACACTGAATGCCAAACATAGTACATGGTTGGTATTTCTTAGTGAATATGAATTTGACATCAATCACATCAAATGCAAGGAGAATAAAGTGGTTGATGCACTTAGCAGGAGGGTGCATAAAATGCATGTTGTATCCATTAGCATGTATTGTCAAATTTAAAAAGAATATTTTTTGTAGTAACATTAGATCAACATTATGCACAAGTTATAGAAGGATTATAGCAGGAACATGTACTATTGAATTTTAAATATTATAGGATTGGGGGGATGAAATCCTCTTGTTCAGGGAAATTTTTTATGTTCCTTACATTTAGGAATTGATAAATTTAGTGTTGAAAGAGATGCACAATGTACCAGATTTTGTTCATCCAGGATACCAAAATACAATTGCAGTAGTAATAAGCCAAAATTTATGTCCTCAAATGAATAAGGATGTCGCAAATTACATAGCCAGGTGCATGGAATTTCAGAAAGTGAAGACTGAAAACAGGAATACAACATGGTTGTTACAACGATTACCCATTCATGAATGGAAATGGGAGGTAGTTATAATATATTTTATCACCAAGTTTCCAAGAAAAAGAAGGCAACATGATTCCATCATGGTAGTGGTGGACAAGCTTACGAAGGATGCACATTTTATACTAGTGAAAACAACTCACAAGGCATCCAACATTGCATAAATTTACATGAAGGATATTTCCAAGCTACACGGTGTGCCTAAGATAATAGTTTCAAACATAGATCCCAAGTTCACCTCCAACTTTTGGAAGGAGTTGTTTAAGGGATATGAGACTAATTTGAATTTCAGTACAACATATCATGCAAAGTTGGATGGGAAGACTAAGAGGACTAATCAGATAGTTGAATATACATTGAGAATGTATGTAATGGACAAGCCTTCCAAGTGGTGAGATGATCCCATTTGAAGTCTTGTATGGTAGGAAATGTAACATGCTAGTGAGATGGAACACACCAACACACAAAGAAATTATTGGGCCATAATTGTTAAGGGAAATGAAAGAGTACATGTTAAAGATGAGGTAGAATTTAAAGGTTGCACAGGACATGCAAAATAGTTATGAAGATAAAAAAAAAACATACATGGAATTTAAAGTGGGTGAGCATGTGTTTTTAAAAGTAAAGGACATGAGAAGCTCACTAAAATTTGTAAGTTACCTGAAGTTGGTAGCAAGATACTGTGGGCCATTTGAAGTTTTGGTGAAGATAGGCCCCATTGCATACATGATTGCATTTCCTGCATGCATGAGAATTCATAATGTGTTTCATGTGTATTTATTGAAGAAATATGTGCTTGATCCTAACCATGTGATTGATTGGACTGTGATCCAGGTGGGGCATGAAGGGGACTTTAAGGCGGAACTGGTGTGCATCATGGATTGAAAAGTCAAAGTGCTCTAGAACAAAGCCATCATCCTGGTAAAGGTTCAATGGACCTGCTAAAGTATTGAAGATGCCACATGGGAGCATGAGGAGACCATACGGGAGGAGTACGCACAATGTTTTGAGAATTTTGAAGAAAATTGAATGTACATTTGTATATAAGTCTGCAAGCCTCCATTTTGGAAGCTAAAGTTTCTCGAGCCACATCTCAGAGAGTTCTTGTCTAATCTGTGTTGAAGCCCTAGAAAGGAAGTGGTACAACTTGAGGGAATACAGTGCAGAGAAGGGAGTACACTTCCTTGGGTTGTGTAGGTTATGGGGAACAAGAGATTGATGGTTGGAATTGCTGCACGAGATGTGAACTTGCAAAAGTATCAAGTATTATGATGTAAAATTATGTATATGTATGTATGTATGGTGTTGTGCACCGATGTTGATGCAATTAATAGGGGAGGGGAATGTAACATCCCCGTTTTAACGATTTGTAGTTAAATACATTGTACAACCACATGCTTGAATATGTAAATTGTAAACACTGTATATCGTAATAATAAAAAAATTGTGACGCTGACTGTAGGTGGATGATGCAGGAGGATTTGACAGTAAAATCGAGAATTGACCACATGGGTCAATAAACATTTATCAAGGGAGTTGGTTCCCTAATTTTTAGTTTATTTGTAATAATTAGAATGATATCTTTATAAGGTATCGAATATTTTATGGTTTGAACAGTGTGAGTGTTTTCCTATGTAATAGAACATAAATACTAAGTTAAGGGATTGATAGAAATCCTTGAGGAGTTTTAAGCATTTGTTAGATTTCCTGGGAGATCTAGGTCTCGTCTTTATGTAACACAAGTATGTGTGAGAGAGGTTAGACAGAGAGAGATAGAGGTTAGACATAGGGGAGAAATAGGTTAGACATGGATTAGAAGGAGAGTAGAAGAAGTTTGGATAGATAGGGTGCGACAAAGAACTATGTAAATTTATTTGTGTGCTATATGTTAAGATCTGAGTGACCGAAAGAACCAATGTAATTCTGATACGTTTTAATTGATATCTCCAGTTCTCTGTCTGTTAAGTTTTTGGTATATGATTTTAAATTCATTCAGTATCTTGTCTCTTGGATATTTTAATGTATGAATTTGTAGGAAATACCACATGAAATTAATTCCAACCAAGTTCTAAAACTATGTTTAAAAATATTTTCTGAGTATTTGTCTTTGTAGGAATAGATAGTCACGATTTGGTGCAGTGTAATCATCCATTAAATATATGCGACACAATGGTATTAATTCCATGCATAGTTGTCTACAAACCGTTGGTATTGTTTTTTTAGTATTGTACACAGAGTTGTCTACGACATATCAGAGTTGTCTGTGAACCATTGGTATATATATTTCTGAGTTCTACGCATAGAGTGATCTGCGACAGACCTCGTTAGTATTTTTATTGATGCTTCCACTTAGAGGTATATCCATGTAGTGGTATCTCCACACAAATGTATCTATGACATAGCACAATTCAACGTTGTAGGAAAAGGAAAATTGAACACATGTTCTTGTTGATTCGAGGCCATACAAGCATCCCAAATGTTAGCTACTGAAAGGGTATTGAAAACTCTTGTGATTGTAGGTTGAAATTGGTGGTTCACGACATTATTTTTGGTATCATAGCCTACATAGTAAGTGTGCTTGTGAAGAAAGAGAACATGCCACCCAGGATAAGAGGTCGAGGCATACCAGTTGCAGCTGCATAATTTCAACAAGAGGTGAGAGAACTCCAAGCAAGGATGGAATACATGGAGACTTCCATGAAGAGAGAACCTGACACAAGAGATGTCAGTGAAAGTGAAGAATAGAGAACCTCCGAGGAAGAAGAAGAAGAATAAACAACATAATAAAAGTTGATGAAGGTGGTCACAAAGGTTGGTGCCAGACCAAAGGTAGAGGCACAAATGTATGAAGGTAATTCAAAAGTTGAAGAATTGATTGACTGGATTAATGCTCTGGATAAATATTTTGATTATGAATATGTAGATGAAGAAAATAAGGTAAATTATGCAGTGACAAGGTTGAAAGGTCATGCAACACTATGGTGGGATGAATTACAAGATGACAAGAGATGAAAAGGAAAAAGCAAGATCAGGAATTGGGACAAAATGATTGCTAAATTCAAAAGCAAGTTCATGCCTAAGGATTACCAGCTGAATTTTTTTAGACAATTGTAGAATCTTAGACAAAAGCTATGACTGTGAAAGAATATATAGAAGAATTTTACAGGTTGACAATTAGCATTGCACTGGTCATATTGAAGAAAATGTGGAAAAAGTTTCTAGATACATTAATGTCTTGAGGTATGATATACAAGGTGAAATTAACATTTTGTTCCTGAAGACAATTGAATATGCCTATCAAGCAGCTTTGAAGGAAAAGGAGAAGCTGACCATAAAACAAAGCCAGAAAGTTAGAGGAAGATGTTGAACGAGAAGCAAAGGACAATATAGTGTAAGAGGAACATTTCAGACTCCAAGAGATGAAGGAGGAAGCCCAAGCTCAAGTAGTCATCCATCAAGAGGAAACATATTTTTCTCCAGAGGTAGGGGTAGAGGAGGCAGAGAAATTAGATGCTACAAATGTGGAAAGTCTGATCATATGTCATGGGACTGTCCAAAAAATAAATCAACAGGTCAAAGAAATGAAAATGTTGTAGAGTCCAAGGAAGAGAATGTGAATACACACAAAAAATAATATGTTCATGAGGTAGGAGAATAAGTTTTGATGAAGAGAGTTCGACTCAAGTTAGAGAAGGAAGCTAAGGAACCATCCTAGAGGAATAACTTATTCATAAATGTATGCAAGTCAAGAGGAAAGTGTTGTAAAGTTTTCATAGACAACGGTAGCACAAACAATTTGGTTTCCACTAACATGGTAGAGAAGTTGGTGTTGAAGAAGACAACACATCCCACTCCCTACAAAGAATCATGGTTACAGAAAGGACGTCAAGTTTTGGTGAATGAGTAGTGTAAGGTGGAAATTCAATTTGGTAGCTACAAGGATGAGATATTATGTGACATAATGCCTATGGATGTCTGTCATGTTTTTTTTGGAATTCCATGGAAGTATGACATAAAATCCATTCATGACGGTAGGAAGAACACATATTCTCTTGAAAAGGATGGGAACACGCATGTGTTGTTTCCTTTTCAGGATGAAGGAGACAAAGAGGAAGTTGTTCCAAGTATATTGTTGATAAGTGGAAATGAACTGTTGGAAGAAGTTAAGAAGGAAGAAGAGGTACATTTTTCCTTAATTGGTAAGCCACAGGAAATACTCACTAGTACAAATATGGATGATTAAACCACATAAGTCAAAGTTATGCTTGATAAATTTGCTGATATTATAGTGGATGACATACCAAATGATTTACCTCCTGTTAGTGGAGGCAGCTGATAGAAATTTCAAATTGTTAAATGATCCAGGAGGATCTAGGAATGCTCACAAAGATCCAGGAGGATCCAAACCGCTCATAGAGGACCAAAAGGACCCATAAATACTCAAACTTTGAATTTATCAAATGCTCTTTAAAAAAACTTCATTGCGTAGAGATCTAGGATATCTTTCTTACGACAAAAAAATCACCTCAAATGGAGCCAGAATGCAAAAGATATGGTTGGTCAAACCAAGAAAAAATTCAAAGGTCAAAGGGACACGTGTCATGTCCGTACAGTTAGGGTGACGTTAGCATGACACATAATGATTTCAAAAAGGACATGTGGCAGTGCCACAACATGCCACATGTTACTCATAAATGGATTTTTTAGGGGTCCATTTGGACCAATAAAATTTTTCCACGTGTCATTCGTACAGATGACATGTCAGGTTGTATGGTCCATGTGGCACTACTGAAAGAGTGACAAGTGGATTCCATACAACCTATGTGGCATACATGTGGTGTATATGTCAACAACATAGTCAACATGACGTGGCAGACCATACGTATAGTTAGCAACATTGAGAAAATGATAGTTTTCCATGTGGCCAATCAAAAGGCAGCACGTGGAACCTTTCAGAAGCCCAAGTTGGGATGGGTATAAAATTTGTTATGAGTTCAGAGGATTTGAACAACTGACCTTCCATAACATCCAGAATATTCCAACCGGTTAACCACAAGTTGCTTGCATTGGACCACATATGAAACTTGTTATAACAACTTTGTTATAATATATTTAGTATAATATATATGGTTTCAACGTATTGAAAAGGGAGGAAGCCGCGGGGTTTGAAACACCAGTCGTCGCCTGGGGTTTTAGGTTGCTCGATCAAAGATTGAGCTGCTGGGATCTATATGATCAATGAGAAGCACGAGCCACCTATTATTATACAAGGACTGAAAGGTGGGCTCTCCACCCGACCTACCCTCTAACAATTCAACGAATTCATACTATCTGCATAACTAATATGCCAATAGTTTTTGGAAGATTGGTTATTGTCATTGATGTCAACCCTAGTCACAGGTTTTGGACTGCAAGATTGATGAAGGTATTTGGACATGAAGGACAGTGCACATGTCGATACAACATCCATGGATGGCTAATATACATCATCTTGTTTCCGGTGGTAGGTGGAACATCACGTGGATCCTCTTGGTTGAGGAGAAATGAATTTTTGAAGATGGCAAAGTGAATTGAAGAAGGAAGTACAGGTAGGCCCTAAATATAATTAAAGAAAATAATTACAAAATAAGAAAGTGTCAAGTCGACCCTAATGTTAAAAGGAAGTGACATAAAGAGTATAAATACATCTCATTAAACATTCATTTCTAAGCACACACAAGTTTTTTAATGAACAAGGAGATATAAGTCGAATTTAAGAGGAAATCTGAAGTAAAGAAGGCCAGATTTCAAGGGAGGATGAAATCTTTTGGTGATGTGTTGTAAGGTATGTTATTTATAGGTCATCTTACCATTTTCGTTGTAACTTTGTTTCTAGAATGATTCAGATGGTGAAATTGGTATGGTATTGAGAAGACATATCTAGGTACCTGCGGTAAAAATTTCATCTCTTTATTCGCTACAATTGTGGAGATACACTCTGTGCAAGATAGGGTTTTTTTACTAGTCCCGAACTTAGTCATAAACAAGTTTTCTGGGTAAAAAAATCATAACGTCTTCATAGAGAATCCAAATGAAGTGAGACCAATTTCATTGGAAAGAGTACGAGCTTTAGTTTCCTGTTTAAAAATTTCATAATATGATATTAAAAATTGAGTGCGGGGCATGCTGTACAAATTCACTCTTCTGAATAAACCATAATTGAATAAGGTCTACCATTTTCTCTATAACTCCTTTCCTAGGAGGATTCAAGGAGTGAAACTTGGAGGAGTTTCAGAGAATGCATTGAATAATATTATCTACAGGATCAGAGTATTCCAAGAAGTGAAGAATTGTAGAAGTTGAAGAAGTCTCTGGAATCACTATCAGGTTCTATGTGATGGTTGGTTGATGGTGATAATTTAATGTAAAGTTTTATTATCTCTCATATATTCTTGGGTGGAAGGAAGGGGAAAGGATGGAGAGGTAAACCCTCTCTTGATATTCGAGGATTGTATCTTCCTTTTGGATGTTTATCCCTCCCTTTATATTTGGAAGTTGTAGCTACCTTTGGATGTCATTATTTCCCTTGAACAATTACTATTGATTATTTCTCATATATTGTGCATGGTCTATTGTGGTGTATTGGTGTAACTTTTATACTATTGTTCATTTCTCGTTGGATATAATTGAATGTTTTAAGTATAAGTTGAAAAAGTTTGTAAATTGTACTTGATACCGATTCACCCCCTTCTCAGTATCAACATTTGGTATCATAGCAGGTTGCCTTTAGAATAGTTTAACCACTGGAAGGAAAACCTGAGCAGATATGGATGACCATGAGCACATTTCAAATGGGATTCAACGATTTGATGGAAGAAATTATGCATACGGGAGTGATAGAATGAAAACTTACCTAAAAACGTTGGGAGTATACATTTGGTAATCAGTTGTAAATGGCTATGTAATCCCAAATAATGCTCCAACCGATCCAAATGCAAAGAATCTTATGAGTTGTAATTCAAAAGTCAGACATGTTATTCTAGGAGCATTGGCACCAACCATTTCTAGCAAAGTGATGGGCTACAACACTGCTAAATAGGTATGGGACAAACTCAAGAGTATCTATGAAGGTGATCCAAAAGCTAAGCAGGTCAAGCTTCAACGACATAGAGAAGAATTTGAAAATTTGAAGATGGATGAAAAAGAAGATATTGCAACCTATTTTCTTAGAGTTGATGAAGTT
>ML872409.1:6992-19580 GCA_009831015.1 Picea engelmannii
GTCATCTATCTTATCGCATCATAAAGAAGGATAATCTTTTATCATCATAAAAATCCAGATCACTTGCGAGCAAGTGTCCTCAAAGAATAAGTTTTGTAAGTGCGCCAGAGTGGGATGTTACATACACCACCTCCTGGTCTAAAATTTTTCCCGAAGTTTCTCAGTATAAATGCCGAAATAAGGGTACCACAATATCATAAGTACCACAGTATCATAAGTCTATCTATCAAACAAAAATGGAAACTGCTGGCGCATATTATATGCGTCCTCCCAGGTCACCGAGTGCGGAATATAACTATCCCACTAGACCTTGACCTGATCTACCGTTCGACATCGTAACTATCGAACGCGATGATCTAAAATGTGAACTGGCTCAGCCATGAGCGTTCCCTCATCCGATACCTGCAAGGAACTCATGTCAATCACGCGTGTAGGATCACTAATATAATGTCTCAAAATAGATACATGAAAAACATCATGCATATGCCTCAAAGAATCAGGCAAGGCTAGTCGATAGGCCATGGGCCCCTTTCTCTCCAAAATCTCGAAAGGTCCCATGAACCGAGGAGAGAGTTTAGCTCCCTTTCCAAACTTGATCGAACTCTTATGCGGTTTAACCCACAAAAAGACTCGATTGTCAACCTCGTAACTACGATCGACTCGGTGCACATCGACATAACTCTTCTATCGATCATGCGCTTCTTTTATCCCTTGTCTTATGGTTTTCATTTGCTCTTCCATTTCTTGGATCACTTCTGGTCCCACCAGGACCCTATCCTCAAGCCGATCCCAACTCAAGGGCGTCCGACATAGTCGCCCATAAAGGAACTCAAAAGGCGCCCTCTTAATGGTGCTCTGGTAACTGTTGTTATAAGCGAACTCTACTAGTGGCAAGAATTCCTCCCAACGCTTTTGTTGGTCCATCACGTACATGCGCAACATGTCTTCCAAGGTTTGGTTCATACGTTCTATCTGTGCATCAGTCTCTGGGTGAGAAATAGTACTAAAATTCAGTTGGGTTCCCAAGGCCTCTTGGAAACTCGTCCAAAATCGTCTAGTAAACACCAATCCTAGATCGGATATAATTTTCTTAGGCACGCCATGCAACCTCACAATCTCACTAATGAAAAAACTCGCTATCTCCGGTGCCTGATACATCGTACACACAGGAATAACGTGAGCACTCTTCATCAGAGTGTCTACTACTACAAAAATTGAGTCGTGTCTCCTTGCCGTCAGTGGCAATCCAACAATAAAATCCATCAAAATGACTTCCCATTTCGATTCCGGAATGGCATGGGGTTGAATAAATCCTGTCGGGTGTCTATGTTCAGCCTTTACCTGATGACACTCTAGACATCTAGCCACAAAGTTGACTATGTCGGCCTTCATTCCTTTCCAGAAGAACAAGGGCTTAAGGTCTGCCCTCATCTTCGTAACTCCCGGATGAGCCATGTAAACTACTCTATGAGACTCGCTCATGATCAACATCCTCAACTCGTCGTTTGGCGGTACGTAAATCCGACCTCTAAACCTCAATAAATCATCGCTATCAAATGAATACCCCTCATATTGTGGTACCATCATGGTGTTTTGTCCAATAAAATCATCGGCTTCTTTGTTCCTGTCATCGTCACGCTGTAAAGCAAGAATCTTGTCACGTAGGTTTGTCTGAAGAGGCATCACCGAAAATATGCGTGGTCTCCGACTCAAAGTATCATCTACTTGGTTCACTGTCCCCTTTATGTAAGTAATCTCAAAGTAGTACTCGCTAAGAAATTCCGACCAACGTCGTTGTCCCGCGTTCAGGTCGCTTTGTGTGAAGATGTGTTGTAGTCCACAATGATCAGTTTTTAATTCAAATTTTCGTCCAACAAGGTAGTGTCTCCAAACCTTCAAGGCATAAACAATGGCTAATAAGTCCAAATCATGTGTCGCGTAGTTCTCCTCATGCCTTCTCACTTTTCTCAAAATGTAAGCAATCACTCGTCCGTCTTGCATCAAGACTCCGCCTAAACCTTCTTTCGATGTGTCAGTGCATACCAAGAAGTCTACGTCCATGTCAGGGACCTTTAGTATCGGCATTGTTGTCAACAACTCCTTAAGCCTTCGAAATCATTCCGCACATTTCTCAGTCCAAACAAACTTCTTGTTTTTCTTCTACAATTCCATGATCGGACTTGCTATCTTCGAAAACCCCTCGACAAACCGTCGATAGTATCTGGCTAAACCCATAAAACTACGCACTTCTATGACATTCGTTGGTGTAGGCCATTCCATAATACCCTCAACCTTTGCTGGATCCAAGACGATGCCTTCGCCGGAGATGACATGCCCTAAGTAGTGAATCCTCGATTGATAAAAAGAGAATTTGGACGACTTCCCATACAATTTGTGCTCTCGCAAACACTGTAGTACCAAGCGCAAGTGCTCGTCATGATCCTCCATCATCCTAGAGTAGATCAGAATATCATCAATGAATACTTGGACGAACTTGTCCAGGTACTCATGGAACACCCCGTTCATTAAGCTCATAAATACCCCTGGGGCGTTTGTCAGTCCAAACGATAAAACAGTAAATTCGTAATGTCCAAATCTCATCTTAAAGGCGGTCTTAGGGACATCATCCTCTTGATCCGTAACTGGTGATACCCTGATCGCAAATCGATCTTGGAGAACACTGTCGCACCCTTCATTTGATCGAACAGATCATCAATTCTTGGTAAGGGATACTGATTCTTGATCATAGCCTTGTTCAGTTGATGGTAGTCAATTGAAATCCTCCACGATCCGTCCTTCTTCCGAATGAAAATAACTAGTGCACCCCATGGTGACACACTCGGGCGTATCAGTCCCATGTCCAACAACTCCTTCAGTTTCATTTTCAACTCTTGAAACTCCGGGGTCGACATCCGATAAGGAATTCTTGCTATCGGTTCGGTCCCCGATTTCAGGTCTATAGTAAACTCCAATTCTCTTTCTGGCGGTATCACAGGCAACTCCTCTAGAAATACGTCTGCAAAATCCTTCACCACCGGAAGGTGTTCTAGACCTTCTGCTACTCCCTTTTCATTTAGCGCAAGGATCTCATAAAGCTTTCACCCCTTGCGCATACTCTTCCGTAACTATAAGTAAAAGACGAACGTAAGGGATACTCCCTGGTTCCATCCTAAAATCACCCATCTATGTCCTTCATCATCTACCAAGCTCAACCGTTTCATCTAATAGTTGAGTATTGCCTCATGCAATTCCAACCAATCCATACCAATCACGACGTCATAAGATCCTAAGATCATGATGTACAAGTTGGCCCTCATGACAAACTCTCCCAAATTAAGGGCACATCCCGTAACCTTTCCTCCGACCTTATGTTTGGCTCCAGAAGCCATCTCTATGAAGCTAAACTCATCCTATTCGACTACCTTTACCTTAATCCTTTTTAGCGCCGCACCAGAAATGAAACTCTAAGTAGCACATGGGTTTATCAAAATACTAAGGGTCTGGTCAGCGACAGTACCTATCGTCTCGAGCACAGTCGACTGGTGCTCTGCCTGGTGGTTATTCGCCGTTGCGTGAATCCTATGGGCCTTGCCGATATCTCCCACGATAGTGGGTCCGGCTGATCCAGACGCTCTCATCCTCTCCAGAGGACAGTCACGCTGGTAGTGTGGCTCCCCACACATCCAACACCCCTTCTCCGGCCTAGTATTCCGGGTACCCGAAGTAGAAGATGACGGCCCACTGGCCTGGAATCCTGGTCTTTTTTGCTGAACATGCCTAAACTGCTACTGCTGCGGGCGACGCTGCTGCTGCTGCTGTGGTCCTCGATAAGGTGTCCGCTGCTGAGGCGGCGATCATCGTGGTGTAGCAAAAGTGGATCCCCTATGGAAGCCACGATACCCCGACGTATGTCTCGTTGGTGTCTGTTGCTGCTGCGTACCAGATGAACCCTGCCTTGGAGGTCTCGCTGGAGTCCTGGTCTGACCCCCGCTGATAASCTCCTCCTCTRCTATGAGGGCCTTTTGGACAGCATCATGCAAGGCTTGAGCCATCAAKATCCTAACCTTTGCACGCAGRTTGTCGTTAAGGCCAAACMMAAACCTGTTGACCTTGAGCTTCTCAGTGTTCAGGTGCGGAGCATACCGGAGCAGCTCCATAAAACGTGCCTCATACTTGGGCACCGTACGACCTCCCTGTCGTAATGTGTTGAACTCATTGAGCTGACGCTCAATGAATTCCTYTGAAAGATACCTCTCTCGGAACCATTCCTYGAACAGTTCCCATGACAYGTCTTCGACGACCATGTTCAGCTGCRGTAGGAGCGTCTTCCACCATAGAAGAGCGCTCCCCTTCAGTTGAAAKACCACCATGCGGACCTTCATGTTGKAGGTATAATCGCGAAGTGCGAAGCACATCGCCGTATTCTCCAACCATGCCTCGGTGGCTGCGCCATCYRGGGCACCAAAGAACTCRRGAAATTTTACCTTCTTGAGTTCACGGTGAATGCTACTGGTAATAGCCAGTGCACGCAGYGAAACCTCAGCAKGTGTCGGCACCCTGGCCTCATCTCTGTCCAATCGGCTGATCCGAACCTCGGACATGCGCTGAAAGGATATCATCATCCCAATCACATCGCCAACCACTATCTKCTCCTGTCTGAGAACCTTCTCGCCTCCYTGGGGGTTAGACCCCTCAGGCGTGGATGCTGYTGGAGGCGTCACGCCTCCTCCCCTAKCACCCCGTCGTCTGCCTCCGTGGCATCCTCTAACCATGGTTACCTRTACACACACAATCMACTCAATCAACAATAGAATAATAAAATCAATTGTGACAACGAAWGCTGTAGCGAATCCCAAGACGCGAGTCRAACCGGRTCTCATACCATATGTAACACCCTCCTCGTTACGACAACAACTYTGAGAACAKGTGCAATTTTTTTTTTTTTTGTTTTGTTTAAGGTGTGTGCACTCGTGTAGAAGTAACAACCACACTTGACTCTACGTCRCCACTTGACAACCAACACGACGCAGCMACRATGTTCAGCACAAGAARACTGAAGGCACACAACGAGTAACTGGAACAATATACGGCCATAGGCATAAGGCGCACAACAMAAACATTAAGACATACTGGGSTGCACAGTAAGAACAMARAGTGARGAATCCATGGTGTTAGGGTTACTATTTCTGCACAGGAAAGTAGKGCATTTAGTCTTATGTCTTCTCGAAAGAAGATTAGACAGGMTCCTRGCCGACTGCTCAGGYAKAAACTAGTAACCCGACCTAGAACAAGATGAAAGCAAGACGAACACARCAAGACGACCCGACATATCATGGTGACAACAAGCAATAAACGCCCCTARACATAAGGCRTACAACTAGCAGCGRGAAGCAGAAAACGACACCAGGTATTAAGTACAGTACGGTCACAGATGGAAAAATCCAACAGTAGAGTTTACTATTTCTGCACAGAAAAGMAGGKCTTTTAGTCTTATGTCTTCTCGAAATCAGATTAGACAGTCTCCTGGCCGACTGCTCAGGYAGAAACTAGTAATCCYTGTCAGGAGTGTCGCAAGAGTGGAAACCCTGCCTTTAAAGGGYCCGAGACTCTTGATATGGCACTGGATTCCTTACAGAGAAAAATCACACAYACAGACATGTCTCCTAAGGCTACCAAGGGGGTGTCTACATCCCACCCGACAACAGTCCCAAYGCCYGGAGGGTTTATCAACCAAGTACAACCTTGTCCAYAAGAACSAACACCCTCATTACAGACTCAGAGATCCTATTGTACTTAMTCGAGATTATGATACCGTAARTGTTTATTAATAAYAGTAAAAGTTACAAAAACACTGCCATGAAATAATAAACACCTTCCATTTATATCACCTATCTGGACCATGATTCTATAATTACAACACCTCTTATATGCTAYAACCAMCAAAATTATAATGACCTTCCAAGATAAAAACATTCAATTAAACATGAGGAGCTCACAATGCGATGTCATCAATGATCTTAAGGTTCGATAATAATGCATTAAAATAACATCATAATTATAGGTAACATCAATTTGAAATTAGCACTATACCTCATAAATTAAAGTGGCAATTTATAAAATAATAAAATTTAAACTGACAATAAATAAAAAGGGCAATAATTGGAAAAGACAAACTATCATTATTACAAATGACCATAATTAAGGATGACAATTTATTAAGGATGTCAATATATATAACTAAATCATAATAAAAAGGGTTTAAAGATAACAATATGACATCATAAGTGGAAACGTCCATATATAACCATAACAATACTAAAAAGGTCACATTTAAAAGTATCAAATTTAAAAGGGACAATACATAAAATAGCCATGTATTTACTCTTATAACCTTGCAATAACTTTTCATCACCTTACTTCATGCATTATCTAAATATTTACGTTAACCATACTCAGAAACGTTAATCACATAATCATTATTCCATAATCGACAATGCATTTAAAAAATTGCACAAAACTTACTCGCTTTAATATTAATAATCCCCTTAATGTTATTAATCCATAACCAAAAAGCAATAAAATAACCTCTCCATACATTAACCTTCCACATTCACTATTAATACTGCATTTTATCTTGCATTTTATTTATAAAATAAAAATTCAACCAGATATCACAACTACAACAATAGATTATGATCTGGTTACCTATTATAGGCAATTGAATACCAAGGCCAATGCGACGATATGAAATCTAGAATAAGAGGGCAACAAAGTACTGAAAATGGCAAGGAATACACAAAAAAAAATGATATCATAATGAGGGCAGTAACTACGCTGCATAAATCTATAAATAAGGAAACATAGAATCAGGAATCCCTCCTAAGTCGGAGCGAGAAAGCATGTACCACGAATAGTAAGAGGGCGCACTGTCCCAACAACGGCCTCACTGTTCGGACCAACCCCCGATCCAGCTATCAAATAAGGAAAGTTGGGACAACAGCCTTGTTCAACGCGATTTAGATGGAGGCGACTATGTAGAACGACGCACACGCCTCTAGATCCACGCCACCTTGCACGCATACACCCACCCGGTCATAGAAATCTCAGAACGATACACAGGCACGATACAAATGCACGAAAAAGGTAATAATACACAGCACGAACAAGGTAACGATACACATGCACGAATAAAAATACCAATATGCAAGACCCACATCATTCACAATTACAAATGGTTATCTACGACATTGGAGAGATGAATGACGTGAAAAATTCCAAGAACATGGAGGATTCTCGCATGCAATTAGAATTTGCAATTTTATTGAGAGAGAAGTTTCAGTGGGTAAATGATATCGTCGTGTATGATCATGTTTTGTCTTTTGTGGACAGGAGAGCCATAAATCAACTCGACTGCACCTGTCTTAGTGTTAATGAGCAAGGTAGACGAACAGTGGACAGACCCACGCTATTTTGCATGCCTCACTGCCAATTGCTCTCTATGAAAATGTATTGGAGCCAAACTGGACGTCTCTCAATTTGAATCAGATTATCATATTAGGCAACAATTTTAACGATTGCACACAATATCATTTTGACTACTTTAACACTAAAAGAGTTAAGGCCATTCGAAACAGTGATTATGTATTGCATGAAATTCCACTCCCAGAAATAACAGAAGAATCTATTAGAGAAGCTTGTCCTGTTGATCCTAGCGGAAGCTCACTTGTTGTGTATTCAAAGCATTCGAAAGCTTAAGATGGCATTTCTTTGCATGGGATGCTTCATTGGACGATCTCAACCTTCATATCTCTTCAAAGGATTATGCCAAAGAGACATAGCTTTCACGGATTTACTAAGTTAGTTTTCACTTCTGCGAGCTGATAATGTTGTTTCAACTGCTACAGCTCTTTGTTATCCTTCATCTTCTGTTAAGATGGAATATGCAAACAAATACTAGAATTCTCTTTTACGGCATTATGGAATAAATTAGTGTAACACATTCCTTTTCTTTAATAATTTAAGGCAAATTATACCAATAAGACACAGATGAAAAATGCCCAACATATCAGTAAAACGCAGACCAATAAAACATTAAAACGTAGATAAAAAACTCCCAATATATCGGTAAAAACGCAGAACATTAAGTCATTTAAAACGCATATCAAAACGCCCAAAATATCAATAGAAACACTGAACATTAAATCATTTAAAACGCAGATCATTTCCAGAATACAAAACGATTTCCATTTCAGATAATTTCCAAATTGCAGGGATAACTAATAAAGACAAATTATCGGAATACAATGATAGCAAATTCAGAACATCTACCCCAACCAAGGGTTTCAAGAACAATAACCTTGTAGCATAGAAAAACGAACCACACCAGCTGAAGCAACATCTTACAAAAGTACATCATATTTTCCTAAGAGAATAACTAGGCAGTCTACGCTACCAGAAATAAAATCATACCGTTGCCTCTCACCCACTTCGGAGGATGTCCCACACTCTGTGCCGCTTCCCGCGCTCCGTGCCACTACCCACTCTCCGTGTCGCTTCCCGCTCGTCGACCGTAGAGTCCTCACTGGTACCTCCCAACCAATCGCTAGGGGTACTCTGCTTCCCCCTTAGCCCCTCGAGCCGCAAAGGGGCCACACAAGATCTAGAGATAAGACTAGCTTCTCAGCTCACCTCCAAGGCTGAGCTACCAGTCCGATACAACTGAGAAATTCCTAACTCCTCACAAGGAAACAGTCAAGCCAAAATCCGGCAGCGTAACGTTACGCTAACCATTTCCCCTTCTTCCTTCTTTTCCCCTTCTTTTATAAGGATTTGAGACACACCTACTTTCCTAAATCATTATTAATTAATTTTTAATGACAATCCTCTAAAAATTCTCTGTCGTCCAAGTGTCACTCATTCCCCACGTTTCTCCAAAAATTAATTTCTTTTTTAATAATTAAAAGACTCATTTCCCTCACCCCCCTATAGTTGCTCCTAAAATTACTCCTAGGGTTCCTAGATCCCCTCTCATGCTTTTAATAACTTTCCTAAAATGAAGTTGTTGATTTTTAGTAACTCATTAATAGCTGATTCCTTTTGCTTTTTACCCTATGTCCCCTACTTTCCATTATTAAGTTTCCTTTATTACTAGTTTCTTTACTTCTATTATTTATTTCTCTCTTGTTATTTTTATTTTTAAACCCAAAAATAAATGCGGTTATTAATCTTTTCAATATATTTTTAAATTCCTAACTTTTATACTCCCACACTTTAATAATTTTAATTCTTCTTTAAAATTTAAACGTCATGGGTTCACTTAATTTATCTCCCTCATTACTTTACCCCCCCCTTAATTTAAGAACACTTTAACTAACACTTAGGAGAGTTTTAGTTTACGCCCTTATGTTTATTTTTGTAGGATCTTTTCTTAGGGCTTATCAAATTTTTATCTTTGAGATGTTTTAATTTTAGGTTTAGATTGAACTGAGCGACAATTCATTAGGGGAGTCGTTTTGATAAATTCTTAAGGTGTTAATATCTTATGGTCATCTAGGTGGTCTCATTATCATCATCATCAATGCGACGTGACCTTCAGAACGCACTACATGCTCCAAGGGTGTCACTCGCCTCGTTTGCTTCTGTTGCGTGATGTGCCCTTCAGGATGCACCACGTGCTCCAAAGGTGTCACTCGCCAACGTGTGTTTCTTTTGCGCGATGTGCCCTTCAGGATGCACCACGTGATCCAAGGGTGCCATTCGTCGACTTGACTGTTTGGTAGACAATCTATAACCCCTGGAGTCAACACTCCTCCAGGTGAACTTGTGGGAGACTAAGGGCTCTAAGGAATAAGGCCCCCGCCTTATTGCGCGCCCCTTAGAATCATCGTGAGTGACTATCGCAGTCTTCCCTCGCGACATCGTGGATCCTCTCGAACTAGGTAATCGTTAACCTATAGTTCGAGCCACAGCGGGAGTGCTAGTAGGTTGTGGCAGGGCTGCTGTCCACACCTCTCCCTCAATCTCTCTGGAAATCGTGGGTAGCCCCTTTACTCCATATGTGAGTCTGGTCGGCAAGCTATCGTCAGCCTGCATCATCAACCATCATGTCAGATCATGTCAACAACACATCATAAAATCAATATCATATCATCAAAAAAAAGCAATATCACCGTAAATGAATCAACCCAAATAGCAGACTCCCTGACTCAATTCGGAGTCCAAGGGGGTTCCACCGATGCCTCTCCATCCTCAAGGTCTGAAACCCTACACACCCAATGAAACTGAGTCAGCAACACCTATCTACATCAAAGTAGTAAAAACATCCTGTCATCTATCTTATCGCATCATAAAGAAGGATATTGTTGTAACACCTATCAGGACGTTGTTGTAACACCTTCCATTTCCATTGTTTCCACACATGTTGTTGTCAATGTTGTAACACCTACGTGACTATTTTTGTAACATCTACTAGGCCTTTGTTGTAACACCCGATGTTGTCATTGTTGTAACACCTACCAGATTGTTCATGTAACACCTACCAAGATGTTTATTTAATATCCATAGTTTCTTTTTCCATAACATATATCATTTCCATTGTTGTTACACTGCCACAACGAAATTGTTACACCATCATTTCTCGTTACTGTTACCCTAGTTATGACAATGATAGATGTTGTGGTTTTTACAATGATGTTTGTAATTCATCAATTTGCAGGGTGTACCTTTTGGCTAAAAATAAAACAATGCAACTAGAGGCCATTATTTTAATATAGTCGGATTGCATTGGTTGACCATAACTATTTCAACACATTTTGTCACTAGAATATTCAATTGATGTGGAATCCAAGTCATGATTTGCATTTTTTGTTGATTTTAATAGACTTGTTGAAAATGAGAATGGGCCGACGATCTTAGATCTGCATGCTTGTCCCCGACCCTTTTCCAATATAAGGCTTTGTAAAAATGTATAAGAACCCTCCTCAACTTGAGAAGGGAGGCGGGGTCGAAAATTCTTATTGTAGATCTAATATGTTGTGTATCATTTAATAAAAGTGTTGTTGTGTTCCTCCACAACTATTTCCTTTGTTGGATGAAGATTTAAGTTCATTCTTTGACTATAGGATTCACTCAGTACCTCAAGGTTTACCATTAACACCAGTGTCTACATATAATGGGAAAAAAAAAAACGTCATTATAAAGTTTATCGAACTGAGTTTACTCTCTCAGTGTTAGAGAAAAATATCTATTTTTATATCTTGATTTTGTAAGGAGACATGATTTTCCAAATTTTATTATATGTATATACACGAGACACCTATGAGTAATGAAATAATATGGTATTTATATGTAAAAAATAGACGTTTAGGTTGGTGTCCTGGTTCATTGTTTAATAACCTTGAATCGAATGTCGATAGCGTGGATTTTGGAGGCAAAGTTTATTTTAACTATGGACTGTCGGGATCACGACTCAATGGAACAAAAATGTGGAGCGGACAATTACCCTCTTAAGGGTTTGGTCATTGTACACATATAAGGCACATAAAAATCACCAATGATCATGGAGTGCCACTTAATATCAGTGCAAGGAAGGCTCGAAGTAGACAACACTGTTATAATGTCTCACCTATCCTTAAAATTCCAATCAATCCAATTGGTAAATATATCTTCTTTGGAAGCTTAGGAGGAAATAATCCTAATTGTGTCTTTTGATATATATTTCTAAATTTCTAATTGTGACATTTGATAGCTCTTTGTAAATTGTGAAAAGATGGAAAACTTAATTTTATGCCTATACTAGTTCCTATGAAATTTTACTTATATTTAAATATATTATTTGAATCTTTTAGCTATTTTAATTCCCAATAAAATAGTCAAATTTATAAATTTTCTTTATAAATTAAATAAAGGATACATAACATTTTAATTCCCATTAAAGTAGTCAAATTCATAAACTTTTGCATGAGTTAAGTTGATGATACATAACATTTTCCTGTAAAATTTTACATAGTGTAAAACAACACAATATTTTGTTCTGTAACGTTATCTAGATGTCATATGTATATAGTAGTTATTTCTTCGTGTCTATGGGTTGAGAGGAAATATTTTACAATGATAAAGAAATTTCAAAATTTTATAAAAAAAATTAAACATATTTTATTAATTTTGTCGTGATAAAACATTTATATAATTTTAAATATCCTATTTATATGGTTTTAATGTTTTTATTGATTTTATTTTTTTTAAATACTACAATTTGAATTATATATAGTTTTTTCACATGATTCGAACCACGACGGGAGTGCTAGTAGGTTGTGACAGGGATATTGCCACATCTCTCCCTCAATATCTAGATGTTGTGCATGGCTCATTTACTCCTTATCTGAGTCAGATTAGCAAGCAATCGACAACCCATCAACGAAACACTGTCAATGATCCATAAAAAACATCATAATATACTCGATCATATGCCACATGTGCATAAATGAAATACCCAAACCAATACAATCCACTCCTTGAATAGATTTGGAGTCCAAGGAGGTCCATTGATGCCATGGACATCCTCAATCTATCAAGTGTCCTGCACACTCA
>ML872411.1:5510-16701 GCA_009831015.1 Picea engelmannii
AATTGGCGACTCCACTGGGGATATTTACTCTTAGGGTTTCCGGATTTGGTTAAAGGCCTTTTGGGTAGTTCGAAGAAGTTCAGTTTCTGTTTCTTTGTTTATTTTGTTGTCTGTTAGGTCAAAGCTAGCAGGGAACCTGGTTATCAATACCAGTTTTTCCTTGATTGTTGCTTGACATTTATTATCGGGACACACAGAGGTACATGTGGCTTGCAGAAGGCCTGCACGCGTGTAACCCGCGCCCTAACCTCCTGTAGCCCGCGTTTGAATGCTTGTTGCAGAGGTTTCAGTAGCGTGTAGCATTCATAAAGCTTGAGAGGCAGTCTCCTCTTCTCTGTTAGAAGTTTACCTTCTCAGGGGGATTTCTGGATCCTGTCTGGGTCTTGTTGGTTTATTGTCTTGTTCTTCAGTCTGCCTTATTGTGTTGGTCATTCTTCGCATTTGTTTTCTTTTTTGCAAATTTTCCTTTTCTGTTGAAGTAATAGCATCCAAGCCTTTTAGAGACCCTGGTTGTCAATACCAGAGGCCTTTTTTAGGCCTGGGCTGCATGTGTGTTGTTTTATATTGGTTTTTATACAGACCCACAACCTGTTTAAGCTTAGCCCACAGGTACCTGCGCTCTGTTGTAGCTCAGCACGCGTTTGCACGTGTTTTGTCTTGGTAACAGTCACGGGCTTGATTGGTAGCTTTTCAACTTGGGTGGGGCAGTCATCCCCTCCTGTGGTGAGAAGAGATCCTCTCAGGGGTATAGAGTCTGGAGCTGCACAGTCAGCAGGTTAGGGCATCTTTTCCTTAGCCTGTGTTTGTTAGTTGATGTTTTGATAGAAAAGACAAAAGAGAAAAAATATTTGTTTTATGGTTTTTAGGCAAGCGTTAGAATCGGTGCTGTCTTGATTGCTTTTTCGCATTTTGTGCTCTGATTCTTTTGTGATCTGTGTTTTAAGCCAGAGTTTTCTTTTCATTCTCTTGGTTTTGTTCTTGTCAACATTTTTCCTTGTTGCGTTATTTTGCAGCGAAACAATTTTTTTTTTCTTGTTTCATTTTTTTCTTGGTTTGAAGATTTTGTGTTGTTGCATCAGTAGCTAGGAAAGAAGTCTTTTTGCATAAGTTTTTGCAGTGCATTTAGAGTATAAGTAGCTCGCAGATTTGAGTGAAATTCCTTCATATTTACTGCATGAAATCTTAGTAAATTTGAAAAGAAAAGAAGTCTTTCTTGTTGAAAAGTTGTTGGTTTTGCATTTTAGTAAAAGTTTTTGTTTCCAAGCATTTCTTGTTCATTTTTTCTTTGAGTCTTTTTACACACCATCAGTTTCACTTTCATACCTTGTGACTGAAAAAATCCCATTAAAAGTAATGCTAATTAAAATCAATTAGACTTTTTTGTTTGTAGGGTGCATACACTAGCTCAGGACTAGGGCCTTGGAATAGGTTGGAGAGTAAATTCTCCAAGGCCACTCAAACCAAACATTGGAGTCTGTCAATAGGGAGTGTAGAAGTCGAGTTATGGAAAGTTATCCGGGACCCCCCTCTAACACAGGGGCTAAACACGAGGTCACGTAAGGAAAGGTAGCGGAGATAACCCCTCCAAAGCTGGATCGAGCGTTGTGTAGAACACATATCGAGGATTTGTTAAGGGATTCCGTCGTTTGCATTTGCCACGGAGCTTCGTGGGTCTCGAATCCGTTCGAGGTCCTCAGTTGTCTTTTGGACCATTTTCTCTCGATACCCTTGACAGGTTTTGGGCTTGATACCCTGCTCATTGTGGTCTACCCGACTGTCGACTGTACCCGCCTGGTGACTGTTCACGTGCTAACAAACTAGTTGCCAATATTTTCTAGGGACATACACAGGTGACTATGGGGGTATACCGCGGTACCTAGGACAGACATCGGGCCACGCTTTGCATAGTATACCTGGAGGGTGCTTCCATATTCGAGTTGCACTTGCACCAGTAAGTTTCTCTAGTGTTGGTTGTTGTAACTGTTCTTCCAACTAGTTTAATGCTTGCTTGATTTATCTTCTAGGGGATTTCTTTTAGTGAGTGTTACTGTTTGTTCATGTATAATACCTTAGCGTGTCATGAATATTCTCACACAGTGGAGGATTCAGAGCTCCGCTGGTCACGAAGGCTTCTGGGCCTGCCGCCGGTTATACTGGAGCCACCCCCGCCACCATTGAGGTGGAAGCTAGACCAACGAGGGTCTTTCGAAGCAACCGGGTTTCAAACCATTGAGCCCAAACAACTCCCGAAGGAATCAACCGCCAACCTTGGATCGGTTGAAACCTCAGACACTGATATTTGGTCGAACATTATTGTGCCAATTCAATTTTACGAACGCCTATCAGCGCCTAAGCCAGTTATGGAACCAAACTCTGTTACTTCAACTGGGATTTCTTCCATTCCCATCATTGTTGCTACCACAAGAGAAGATTCTCCTAACTTGCCTTTGTCGACGGTCCGGTCCACCATGGTCTCGGCCGCAACTACGTCGCACAGTGGACCGACCCCATCTATCGTGGCGGCCACACCTCCTTACACACCTAGTGTGACCGGCCCTCCGTTTTCATACGGTATGCCTAGTTCAGGTACAAGTCCTGCACTCACTACCTCCACTTTACAGACTTTGGGTCTGGGGGCAGGGAGCTCTAACGCTCCTCTGCAAGGTCAACTTGGGGGCATTCATGTCCCTTTCAACGCTTTTCTTTACGCTGGAGGTCATATCCCTCCTTCGTCCCCTTCGCTTGGTGGTCCGCATCAGTAGTCCGCCGGGCAGCCTGCACACACGAGTCCATTTGGAGCCGGGAGTCAAGATACACCTGCACAAAATCTGCCGGTAGGTTCGTCACCGTTTGTTTGGAACAGGACGTTTGGTAATAACACTTTCGCATCCGCTGCTTTCCCATCAGGGGGCACACCCATTTTTGGACAGTCTACGCCGACACAGGGTACTATTCCTATGCTAGGGGCACATATACCTGGACCTTGGAACTCAGGACAAGGATCTGTTCCTTCATCTGGAATGTCGCTCTGGGGTAATTATTTCCACAGTCAATGGAACCCCGGACAGACTTCTATGCCTCTCCCCTCGGGACCGGCATGGGGTAATCCTTCCCAAAGTCCATCAAACATGATGAACGCCCAACATCCTATGTCCTTCATGGGGAATCAGCCAATGATGTCTCCTCAGATGAAAAACCCTTACGCTGGTCAGGGCCATGGTTTCTACCAGAACCTAGGCCAGCAGCCAAAATTTTCCTGGCAACCTGGTGCCAGTCAAACACTAGGACCCTTTTATCCCAGCTATCAACAGTAACCTAAAATACCATTCTTGGCGATGTTAAACTTGCCAGATTTGACACGGTTGTTAAATGATCCTATCTGTCACGATCCGCGTTGGCCTCCTATGCCGACGAAGTTGCCTTCGGACATCCCAAAGTTCGAGGCCAAGTCTAATGAAGATCCAGGTGATCACGTGACTACTTTCCACCTTTGGTGTTCATCTAACTCACTGAAATATGACTCCGTCTAGTTGCGATTGTTTCAACGCACTCTTATTGGGAGTGCCGCGAAATGGTACATAGAGCTTGATCGTTCACGATATTCTTCTTTTGGTGAACTGGCGATGGCCTTCCTTAACCATTTCCAGTTACCTGTGAGATACGACGCCGGCACATAGTTGCTAGCCAATTTCGAGCAGACGACAGCGGACCATATCTCGGATCATATTCGAGAGTGGCGACACCGAAAGAGTATTATCAAGGTACCCGTCCCACCAACATTCCTACTTGAGTGGTTCCTTATGTCTTTAGTTCCGTAGTTATCCAAAGACATCGCAACTTCAGGGGTTTTCTCTGAGGAAGATGCCATCATGAGGGCTCAACAGTTTGAGCTTATCTACTCTCAGTATAGTCTATTGTACACCATCCTACCGGATGCGCCACGATCGATTCTGGATAAAACCAGACAGAGAGCCGAACCACATGCTGACAGCATAGTTGGTTCGGCACAAACCAAGCCCACTAAGCAATTGACAAAACAATTGCAGTAGTTATCTATACAACACTCAGCGGCCAACCAGACTACTGCTTTGGCTTCTCCTCCTACTCAAACGTCGGAAGTACACTCTGTACAGACGACTAACCCAAAGGACAACCAGCAGCCCAAAGGGAAGAAAAAACAACGCAAGAAGAGTAAGGGGGATAAAAAAACCAAATGATAATGCTGGCGAGGGCACCACAGAAAAGAGGAAGGAAAAGTATCCGTGCAACCTATGTGCGGAAGACCACCCAACCCACCTATGCCTTTGACTTGTCAAGGCCCAGAAGTTTGTCACGCAACAACAACAAGTCGTGTTGACTAATCCATTTCAGCATGGGAAAAATTTAACTCAAGCCTCTGCAAGTGCCGAGGGGGGCAGCCAAGAAACCTGCCCTCCCCCCAACAATTCATCTTCTGCGAACGTATATATGGTGAAAAGTGATGCTTTAATAATGACTAGAGTGCACGACTATAGCAAATCAAGCGCCCCTGAGAAGGGCAAAGAAGCTGAGATCCCATCTCTTCCTCTGCAGATCGAGAAGACGTTGGGTGAAACAATGACACACATCCCAAAAGGTGCGTTCAAGCGCGCTTCTCACAATCCAAACGCAAGGGCCGCCCAGAACTACTCTGTGGTGGAAGATTTATCCCAAACCCCTTGTGCTATGTCCGCTTTGGAGGTCCTCCAAAGTTGCCCTGCTCAGAGGAAAGCCTTGTTGACTGCTTTAGGCTCTACTGAGACTTGTAACCCGGGTACCATCATGTTAGATACGACTGAATTAAAACCTCGTTTGCCTTACCACGTCGCGTTTCAGATAGTAGTGGCTCATCCCACGAAAAATTTTACACGGAATATCTTCCGCACGGTAGTAGACGAGGGCGCTTCGACTTGCGTTATGTCGTTAGCATGTTGGAAAGCCATTGGTCAACCTGAGTTGTCTCCGTCACCTACTCTCCTCACTGCATTCGATGGTCGTTCTTTCCGACCGCATGGCATCATTCCTTCTTTCCCTGTGCAGTTAGGGGGGAAGACCGTGTGCATCGAAGTAGTGGTAGTTGATGCCCCCATCGACTACAATCTATTGTTAGGTCGTAGTTGGACTTATGCAATGCAAGCGGTAGTCGCTACATTTTTCCGAGTCTTACTGTTTCCACATGAAGGCCGGATAGTGACTATTGATCAGTTGTCCTTCTCTCGACCTGACCCAACCTTGGGGGCATCCACGGTCCCCATGGTAGATAATCCTCAAGCCGATGTTGTCAATGTAGGAGTTGGTTTGTGCCCATATTTGATGGGTACCTTCGATTACCCACCTCCTCAAGACGATGTCAAGTTTATATCGACTCACCACAAGGCTGAGATTTTCCATGTTTCGTCGTTCCGCATGACTTACTTTCAGGATCTGTGGATTCTTCCTTCCCCATCAGACATGATCGATGTGACGGGGCATGCGGGCATGTCTACGCCCTTGTCGGCCGCTGAAGTAGCGTACTCTTTGGTCTAGCAAGCTTCAGCTACTCCTGATCTGATTCCCGCACAAGAGTTGGATCCACTCCTTGAGCCTATCTGGGCTCAGGATTCTCTTGTCAACACCGATTCGTTAGATTTTGTCTTGCCTTCTGATGAAGCAATAATCGAAGCAATGACTGGTCCGAACAAACCCTGGGAAGATCTTCATCACAGATCATATTTCCTCCCAGAGTTGCACCGAATCGAGGCCGGAGGATTCAATTTCCCCATGACGGGAGATCAGCCTTGTCCCATTAACCTCTTAGCTACACAAGATATTTATGCTGAAGGAAATATGGCGACTATCGTTGCCATGATACCCATCAATATCTCCCGAAACCCCGACATCGTGGAGAATGTCTTCGTCGAAGCGGATTGCTCCCCCGAAGAGATTCAAATTTACACGGATCTTTTTAAAGAATTCCGTGATGTTTTTGCTTGGTCTTATGAGGAAATTCCAGGGATCGATCTGAAAATAGTTGAACACGAAATCATGACGTATCCGGACGCTAAGCCTGTTCGACAAAAACTTCGTCCAGTTAATCCTAGGAAAGCAGCAGCCATCAAAGCTGAGGTTGAGAAATTGCTTAAGGCAGGGTTCATATACCCTATTCACTTGACTCAATGGGTGTCAAATCCTGTGCCAGTCGATGAAAAACAAGGCACAATTCGTTTCTGTACCAATTTTCGTGATTTGAACAAGGCATGTCCAAAAGATAATTATCCAACCCCATTCATCGACCAGATCATTGATGAGTGCACCGGTTGTGAAGCCTTTTCATTCATGGATGGTTTCTCGGGCTATAACCAAATCCAAATCAAACCCGAGGACCAACACAAAACGACATTCATTTGTCCGTGGGGTACATTCGCCTATCGCAAAATGCCTTTTGGTCTCAAGAATGCTGGAGCCACTTTCCAGCGGGCCATGTCTTTTGCGTTTCATGACCTCACACGTATCGTCGAGGCTTATCTAGATGATTTAGCATCACGCTCTCACAAGCGAAAAGATCATCCTACACACCTCAGACTCATCTTCGAACGTTGCCGCTACTTCCGGATTCGCTTGAATCCCAACAAGTGCAGCTTTTGTGTCACGTCAGGACGTTTGTTAGGTTTCATCGTTTCAACAACGGGGATCATGGTCGATCCTCTTAAGGTGGAGGCAATAGTCCAGTTGCCCCCCCCACGCACAATCTTACAACTTCAGAGTCTTCAAGGCAAGGGGAACTTCTTACGACGCTTCATCGCCAACTATGCCGAAATCACCAAGGGCTTCATGCATTTACTGAAGAAAGGCGTTCCTTTTCTCTGGGATGAAGCAGCACAACACTCTTTCGATGCATTGAAACACGCCCTTACAACTGCAACTCTGCTACGGCCACCGAATTATAACAAAGATTTCCTATTATATCTGGCTGCCGCAGAGTCAACCATAGGAATGGTTTTAGTTCAGGAAGATGATTTGTTTTCTGAATACGTGATCTATTACCTGAGTCGAGGCCTCGTAGGACTGGAACTTAATTATACCCATCTCGAAAAACTTGCATTGGCAGCAGTCCATGCTGTTCAACGGTTCCGTCACTATGTTCTGTTTCGTAAGACCACTGTCATTGCTGTCGTGAATCCATTTCAGTACATGTTGACACGATGAGTTATCGGCGGAAAAATCAGAAGATGGATGGTCATCCTCCAAGAATTTGACTTAGACTTTGTTTCAGCCAAGTCCAAAAAGTCATTGGTCTTCGCAGAACTTATTTTGGAACTTCCGGTTGAGTCAGGTGACGTTGTGCCTGAGGAATCGCCTATCCGGGGGGATATGTTTTTGATCGAATCGTCTGACCCTTGGTACGGAGATATACTGATCTATCTCCAGACTTTGAAGTGTCCTACCTCTTCTTCTCGTGATGAGCGTCGGCGGATACGCCATCAGGCCAAGAGCTATCTTATACTCAATGATACTTTGTATCGGCGAGGTGTAGATTGTGTCTTGCGTCGATGCCTCACTCATGAGGAGGCCGTCATAGTGCTCAACGATTGTCATACAAGAGCTTGTGGTGGTCACTTATCCGGGTTGGAAACAACCCAAAATATTTTACGAGCAGGTTACTTTTGGCCCACACTTATCAAAGATTGTATTGAGTCGGTCAAGAAGTGCCATCCATGCCAAATCTTCTCACAGAAGATGAGGGCACATCCATCTCCCATGTTTCCTATTATCACCGTCGATCCCTTCACCAAGTGGGGGATTGATTACACTACCTGCAACCCCCCATCAGCAAGGGGGCACCACTATATCATTGTAGCTGTCGACTACTTCACTAAGTGGGTTGAAGTTATGCCGACGTTCAAATATGATGGAGAGACTGCAACTCTCTTCTTATTTAAACAGATCATAGCAAGGTTCGGCGTCCCGAGAGAGATTGTCACTGACCATGGCAGTCACTTTCAGAATCAAATGATGACCAAGTTAACGTCAAATCTTGGGTTACGGCAAGAACATTCCTCACCTTACTATCCCCAAGCCAATGGGCAGGTGGAAGCTGTTAATAAAACTCTTAAGACAATGCTACAACGAACCATCAACTCAGCCAAATCCAACTGGAATTTGATGTTATACTCGACATTATGGGCTTACCAAACATCAGTTAAGACTGCAACCAGTTTCTCACCTTTCCAACTTGTTTACGGGCTGGAGGCAGTTTTGCCCATCGAATGTCAAATTCCATCTCTGAAATTGGTAGTACCGTTATTGCCAGACACTTCTCCACTTGAAGAGCGGTTAGTACACCTTGAGCAGCTTGATGAACAACGCCGCGATGTGGCTCTGGCCAATGAGGCTCATAAACATAAGGTTAAGTGTCAATATGATAGGTCCGTTCGTCCTCGGGTTTTCTATGAGGGTGACCTTGTCCTGGTTTATGACCAAGATAAGGACCCCCTGGGGGCAGGAAAGTTTAAACCCATGTGGTTCAGACCCTTCATTATTAAGGAGGTTTTAAAGAAGGGCGCTTATCATCTGGTCAATTTTGAAGGGAATGCTTTGGCGGAGCCTAGAAATGGGATCTACCTCAAGAAGTATTATTCATAGAACGGTCACTGTGGGTAACTTTTTGTAACATATGTATAGTCTTTGTGTTATTACTTTCTTTCGTTTATTTTGAAAAATGTGTCATGGACGTGTCATTAATGTTATATTTTGTCACTATGGCAGATGTCAAGTGAGTCCGAGGTGTTCATTGGGTATGTGGATGGTGCTAGTCGACACACACGGAGGTTTGCCTCCGCAGCTTGGGTAATCTTTACACCACAGGGTCAGTTGTTATCTTCCGGAGGGATATGATTAGGTGACACCACAAACAATGTTGCTGAGTATAGCGCAGTTATTGAGTTGCTTCGTGACGCTTTGTCATTGGGTATCTCTCGTCTCTGGGTCTATCTAGACGCTCAACTGGTTGTGTCGCAGCTAAACAGAATATACCGTGTGCACGATCCTACTTTACACCGATGATTCCTTAGGGTACGTCTCTTGGAACGCAACTTTGATTATATCACATATTTTCATGTTCCTAGGAGTCTAAATCAAATCACGGATACTCTAGATAATCACATTTTAGATTGGCATCTTGCTCACACATAAAAAAGATCATGATCAAACACATGTAAATACATTTTTGTACACATAATCCATAAAGACACATAAAATAAATAAAAACCATATATATACATCATAAAATCCTCAGAGTACATAGATGGGCGCAAGCGCCTCAAAAAGTGGGAACCATAACGAGTCACTAGGGCTTATGCCCTCAAAAAATATATACATGTCAGTGCTCGTGGCACATAAAAGTCTACAAGGTTGTTCAGGGCCTATGGGCCCTATTATAATCATGTACAACTCGACCCAAACGCCTAAACAATCGGACCCAAGTCCGAGGTAACCCCACCATATGATTCTGCATGGAGGGCGACAAGTCCTCTATCTCTATTATGGGAATTGTGCGAGTGAGCTCAGTGAAGTTCCGTTCAATCCGTCTAAGAGCCCTCTCAGCCTCTCCTTCTAGGAGGTTCCCTGCTACTGCTGCTCCCCTGGCGGCGGCAGCTGTGGCCTCTGGCCGTGGGCGGTGCCTGTTCCGTGCAAAATCGGCAGGCCACACGGGTCCCACATCTACACGCAACACAATGTTCACAGATCAAAAACTCTGTTATCCAAAAACATGATATATATATATATATATCAAAAATACATAAAAATTACATATGCAAAAAAAAAAACTGTACAGGCGGAGACTTACCCATCTCCCCTCGCTCCTCACCAGGAGGCACTGGTATCGCTGGATCTCTGGAAAAGTCAATCCCCGTGTATGGGTAGTCCTCGATAGCAGGGATCTGTCATGACAACCAAGCAAAAAATTCGTCGTTGAAGGCGTCTACGGTCCTTCCACCACCCTGTCGTAGTAGTAATGCTGCCCATCTACATACGGCGGGGAAAGTCGCCAGATGTCCTCGTACTGTCATCCGAGGACTAAAGAATGGAACTCTCTCAAAGAAAAGTGAACACAGGATGGTCCCGAACCCGAAGTTCTTGTGTGTCCGCTGTCAGCAATCATTCAATTGCCTCTTCATGCTCTCTAATAGTGTGGTACTCCAATCGAAAATTTGTGCATTCATGCACTGAATTGTACAGTTCATCTGTGCGCGCGAAGCCTGATGCACGACTGCAGAGCCGGTAATCTGCCCAATGAGCGATAAAATAGTCTGCAAGGTGAGGCTGGTGATCCTACCAACAGGCACCAAAGAAGGTCTCGGATCGGTCCCAGCCTCGCAATACTCTGCTATCAACTCCGAGACTTTGCTTGGCCCCGCAGGAAAAGTCTGAAAGTTGACTGGTTCCCCTCTCCTCGAGAGGCCAGTCAAAAAGTAAATATCCTCGGTGGTGGGCACCAAGGATTGCCCCTCTATCATGAAGGCCTCTACATCAGGGTGCCAATAGTCAACCAGGGCATTCAACAACCTTGGTTGAGCGCGCATAAACGGACACAGAAAGAATTTCACTAAGCCACACTGCGTCAACACAATCATCACATTCGGATTTGCAGCCACTGCCTCATTGGCAGCCTCGTGCTCCCTCTGTCTTCAATGAACATACATCCTTCCAAACACACAGAGAAAAAAAGGAGGAGTTTAGATCTTGCACAAGTCAATTTTCCATTGCGCAGGGGTAACCCGCGGGCTGTCGAGGCAACAGTCGCGGGTACCCGCGCGTAGTTTTGACTCTGCGCGCGGGTACCCGCGGGCTGTCTCTGGACAACCCACGTTTTACTAGGGCCGACCTCTTAGAGGTTGACGACCATCCCCCAAACATGCCCAAAAACAATAAATAAAGTATTGAAATGCAAGATGAGGGAGTTTGTACTTACTTGGTCCAAGCAGAAGTCTGTTTGGTCCACTGTAGCTCCTAGAATCACGATCTCTGGAAAAGGGGTCCTTTTGGCTCCTGAGTCAATTTCCAAATCAACAATGGTGATAATGAGCTGCCAACTTCTATTTATAGACTTTTTGGCCTCTTTTTGTCACCCTTTTGGCCCCTTTTATCAGTTTCTTTATACCAAAAACCATTTTGAGTGGTTCCGGAGTTATAT
>WSFP011452686.1:0-19539 GCA_009831015.1 Picea engelmannii
AAAACAAGCCAAAGTATAAAACATGGTTAGCCAAAGTTCATAAGAAACATTAGTCCTTAAAACATACAAAGTAAGTTGCAACTTAAGATATAAGCCATGTAAGATAATTCACCTCAGTATCCCCTTCAAGCATCACACCAGCCTAGGACCCCATGTGAGTTACCTAGTTTAAGTATGGGAGGGTCTTCATCCAACCCTATTAGATGTCCCACCTAGATAGGAAATAAAATAACCCAGGTAGAGGGATAGGTCTCCAGAGTGACAAGGGAAAGTAAAAACCCACCAAGAGTAAGAGTGGAAATGATATGGTTTAGTGCTTACTTCATGGCTTATGGTGTTAATCCATCTCTATGAGTGCCTTGGTGGAGGGTGCACTTTCTCTTGAGTTACCCCATATTTGTGTGCCACCTTTTTTTTCCAAACCCCGTTTTTCCTTTGCCTAGTCCATGCTTTCATTAATATTTGCAAATTTGTTGGTCCCCTTTTGCACAAGGTTTCAGGCTATAGCATTACTTTTTTGGGACCGGAGCGAGCACTGAAAGAGTAAAGTTCAAGTTGGAATGGCTTTTGGTGGTCCTCCTTTGCTATGTTCACTATCTTTTCTAGCATCATTTTCTAATTCTTTTACAGTAGCTGTGAAACAACCTCTCGGCCCTCAGCCCCTCTTCTCATGAGAGAATGGACCATAGTCGAAGTTTAGGATATGTGAAAGGCTTTAAGATGGAAGGTGTTAAGTATGGTCGAGAGTGAAACATTACCCTTTGGAGGGCCCCCAGTATCACCCCTTTTCCCTCGGCGATGACATCACGGAACTAGGGCATAGAAGCTGACCACCAAGGTGAAACAAGGCAACTAACACAATTTCCCAAACCGATGATCCATTATCCAACTTCAACCAAAGATCCTCATCCACATGCCCGACAAATTAAGCATAACAATTTGCATAAAAGAAGGACTAACATACCTCATGGCGACAATAGCTTACCATCTCCCATACTCTGGGTTGCTTGAATGTGATGAGCCTTGGTTGATCTGTGTTGGGAAGCAAATAAGGGGGATTGTTGGGTTGCCATCTGTGGAGATGTTGATCATCATCATGATGGTGTAGATCATGTTCTCCATTGCAGGCCTCAATACATGATCTCCTCCAGTTACCCCTAGGCATGGGGGGGTAACAAGAAACAAACCCTCTATTTCACATTTCAAAGTTTTTGGATCTCGTGCATGGTCCCATGCTCCTAATGAAAGGTGAAATATATCAGGGTCTTCAAAACCTTGCTCTACTCTAGTTGGCTATAATGAAGCTTTTCAGGGATATCGCCTCTGTGATCCCACCACTCACCAGGTTGTCGAATATAGAGAGGCTACTTTTGATGAGGGTTGCTACTCACATTCCATGGGGATCTCTCCCATTACTTCTTTTAGAAGATTCTTGAGATCGTTCTAGACATGCTCCATGGATCATGCCTCTTCTCATCACTCTATATTCTAGAAGTCCTCTTATAGATGACTCTTCTTGTGTCTTATTGGACCCTTCTCCTTCATAGTAGGATGTTTCTCCTCTTCCTATTTCTACAAGTACTCCAACCGTATCTAGGCAAACCCCTATTGTTGCTAAGGACACTATTGACTCGTCCACCTTCCTATTGCAGATGTGTCTTCACCTATTCAGGATGCTCTTGTTAGTGGCTCATCCAGTGCTCACATTGCAAATGACAATGCTCTTATCAGTGGCTCATCTAGTCCTCATGTTGAAGATGTCAATGCTCTTGTCAATTCCACTCCATTATTCAATGATGATGATGATGACTTCCCATCTATACCAATTACTCTTCCCTTGTGTAGGCCAAGGCCTATGCCTAAGTGAGATATCTCCACCATTGATGATGCAGCTAAGTTTCTTTCTAGTCCTTTCAAGCATTATCAAGAGACTTTTCCACCTCCACCTCAAGCCCTTATTACTCAAGTCGCTAATATTCCTACAGAGTGCAAGGACCTTCCTCCCAAATCACTATGAAGCATGGTTTCTACTGTGATGATCCTGACAGATTCTTGAGCGAGCGATATGGAGTTTAGGGGGGGTGATGCCCTCATTCAGCATTAAGGGGGGAAGCAAATCTTGTGATTTAATGATTTCTCTCAGTGCCCCCTATTCAACTTAAGGCAGGTGTTAGAATTATGGGTGTAATCTTCACATGTTGCTACAACACACGCATATGTATCATTAATGTATTTGTAATCATGGAAAAATCTAGCCTTTGATCATTTATTATCATTTATTGTAATACTAAGGACTAGTCAAGGCCAATCTAGTCAAACTTGTACTCATAGGCTCATTAACCCCTCTTGGGAGTAGCACCCTCCTTGAGTTGTGTATAAATACACCACAACTCTCATTTGTAAATTATCATCCTGTGATCTTCTTGATCTCTTATACAAAATGTTTTATGCCTAAGAGCACCTATATCTTTGGCATTCACTTGTCATTGGTATTTTTCTCTTTTATAAGCACTTGTGCATCCCTTTGTGCAATGCACTTGTACTTAGGTATTTGTCCCTCTCTCTAACGTACTAGGGTTATCTCTCTCTAGCCGCTAGTGCACTTGTGACTAGGTTATTCTAAAATTTGGGTTTGTCTTCAATTCCATTTGATTCTCCTACTTTCACTTGTGAATCTTAATAGTAATCGTGGTTCTCCCTAAGCAAATATAAAAAGCGAATGTTAATTGCAATATAACTAAATGATGTTTGCAGTAAATAGAAGTTGAAGATGAAAACCCCACATGATTCTAGATGAATCGGAGCATTAAAGGGTAAGGTGATTTTATAAAAGGATTTGACTTTAGTAGATTGGTTGAAAATTTGAGTGTGAGACCAAGTATAGATCGAGATCAATAAATGCAAAATTGTGAAGTTCAAGGCCAACAAAGGAGCAAAATGAAAAAGGACATAAATAATTGATGTGTTATATTGTAGTGAACAACATAGATTCATTAGATTCAAAATAATTAGTAGAACACTAAGTTAGGCAGAAAATAGACTATGGTTGAGTTCAAAAGGAAAGGAAAAAGTCTTGTGGAAGAGTTGGTTGTAAGAAAGATTGATTTTGTAACGCTTGTATTATAATTTCTAAAGATTGAATAAAACAAAATCTTTGTATGTATTTCTTAGGCATTATGAAGTGAGCTTCCAATCTTATTTACAACCATCCTATACATTACATCTAAATGGTGTATTATGTTTCATTCACCTAGTTGATTCTATAATTTGTTCTTCTAATTATTTGTTTTGTGCATATTGCATTCTAACTTTTGTAAGAAGTAAAATAAGAAACAACAATATTGGGGAGGGACACCTTGCACCATGACCAAAGAGCCCCATCTATCTCCTTGCCCTTTTTGTTCATTCTCAATGATCTTAGCAAAGCGGGGGGTGACCAACACACCACGTTGGTCAAGCTATGAGGGAGAAGAGAGAGCAATGCCACAGTTGGTTAGAGAACCCTACAACATGACCATTGAATGAAAATCTCTCGACTCTTCCACCTACTATCTCAATGATTAGCAACCAAAGAATGATGATTGGAACCTAGGAGGTTGTTGTCCCAGATATGGCGCCACAAAATGAAAGATGAGAAGGGAAATCGAAAGATGAAGAGAACAATCCACTACCACATATGAGTTTGACACTCGTTGCAGCATGATATTTTGTTTTGATCTACTACGTGTCTCCATGTAACTTTATGGCAAATACTTTTGAACACTCAGTGTATGTTTTAACTTTTGGATTGCTAAGTTGCATAAGTGTTAGATTTCCAGGTTACTCCGAAAGTATTTACACCATGTTTGGGGGTGCTTCATGAGATTTGTGGTACATGGTGTATGTTCATCCCCTGGATGGTCTGAGATAGATTCTAGCATGATAGATGGTCCGTGATGGATATGCATAGTTGATATAGCTTGCCCAATGGATGCTTGACCTTAATTGATTGCAGGCTCGGTGTTCTTCCCTTGGGTGTTGGAGATCTCTTGGAATCTTGGCAGACACCCTTCAATGAGGCCTCGTGGAGGAACCACTTGTTTAGAGAGCGCCTTACAGGGGATGTGGAGCATTGTGCATCATGGATGTGCCACTTGTTTAGAGAGCACCCTGTTATCCCCTATCCTAGGGATAACTAAGGAGATCATGTCTCGAGGCCCATAGGTCCTAGACATGGAGTGTCGAGATCCGAATGACTTGAGCATGGCCCCGGAGGGCCCATCTTTTCTTCAGTGCAGCCCATCTATCAACAGCAGTAGCATCCATCCCACCAGCCTGATCCTGAAGTAGCAGTAAGTCTTGCTCAACGAGGTAATGAGTATGGGTATCATGGTATGTGTCACTCTGATTATTGAAGCACTTAAGTATGTTGCATTGAATTCTCCTTCATTTCATAACATTTGCTTGAAAATTATGCTCTTTAACTTGTTCATACTTGGGAGGGTGACATGATGCCCTAGTAAGTTGATCTCCCTTTAGGATGAGTTGCCACTGGGTGGGTCTATGAAAGGTCATCGTCCATTCCCTCCATACTTACCACTTTTCATCGTTATTCCTCTCATCTTCCCCCCCCACATTGGTTCGGGCATTGGGTTTTCCACACTAGGAAGGGTTGTACTCTGCCTTGTGGGAAGAAGGGGCTAAAGGCCTAGAGGGTAAAAGTAGCTAGCAAGAGTTAAAAGCCAAAATGAAACCTTTGAGATGATTCGCCCAGGGATTCCCGAAAAAGCAGTAAAAAGCTTCTTAGTAAGAAAAGGGAACCCATAAGATAAAATCAAAACTCAAGGTACTAGTTGGTGGATGGGAGGTCTAATCATGAGCCGGCCTATTAGGACCATGGGCATGTAGCAGTATGACACTACCATCTATCTGGTCACCAAACCAGGGTAGTGGCTCTTGGTGGCATAGCCAAGAGAAAGGGGGTCTCATCACGAGCCAGCCTTCTCATCTCCGTGAAATGCTTGTGAGTAACGTTGTCACCTCTGGTCACCAAGCCAGGATAGTGTCCCCCAGCTCTTCCCTTGAAGCAAGAAAGAAAAAGACCAAAAGCAATAAAGCTAAGAATAAAAGGCATTGAATGGGCTAGGAAACAATGGCATCCATGATAAGGTACAGCTCGCCCTCTACAAAGGCACCCACAGGTAAGATCTACATTTCCCTGTTATCACTGCACCCTGTGCCCAAACACTTCCCCCACGCCACTTCACACACACTTAAATGACCTAGATTGGTTCTCACCTGGGAAAGACCCCAAACTTAAGGAGGATTAGCCCAATAGGACATCCTGAGACCTTCTCCAAACCTGACTTGTTAAACTGCATAACGTCTTTGAGCATTTGTCTGGGTAAAGGGGGGTTTGATGCACATGTTCGGGTAATTTGATTATTGGATGTGATTGACATTGTTATGATCCCTGTGACTTATGAACCCATGGAGGGCGTACTTCTTGTTGTTGCAGGAACTTGCCCAGTGGACAAGTACATATGGGGGAATGATTAGCTCGGACCTCCATAGGGTTGAATGCCCACAGATGGATGTTGTGAGCCCAACCAGGGGCAGAGAGACACCAGAGGATTACACCAGGAAGAAAGAAGGACGTTGCCCCAAAGACACTCTAGCAGACCTAGACCCAAGGGGGTCTTGCCTTTCCACCTGGACGTTGACCCTTGAGATCCCATGACATCATCATTTTGACCCTAGACGTCATCCAGTCAAGGTTTGCATTTATGAGGGCAGTTGTGTGCTAGTTGGCACGTGTGGCAGCATTCAGTAACTTTGGAGGCCAAACGTTCTACATTTGAGGCCTAAACGTTCCACCCTAGGGGCCTAACGTCACCCTAGAAGGGCATGACATCACCCTTGGAGATGATATTAGGGTTTAATTAACTTCATTTATGTAAAAATTGGATTTTTGATGTAATTTGGCCATGTCATCCTTTTTATGGCCTAGTTTTAATTAAAGGTCATTGAAACTGTATAAATAGAGAGAAAAGACTCATTTTTTCATCATCGCTCATCACACAAGTAGTGTGGTCTGAAATTTGTGCCCTTTTTGGCGTTTATTGGCTGAAATTCTAGGCGCACTTTCTCTTGGAGGCTAAATTTTGCAACTTAGATCATTTCTTGCTAAAGTTACTTGGCATTCTAGGGTTTTATGGCTTGATTATTCTTGGTGAAGTAAGTAAATCTGCAATTCTTCATTTTATTTGAATGGTTTATGGTAAATTTGTTTATTCATGTTAAAGATTATGAAATTGCTTGCTTGACAAACCCTAGGAGTAAAGGACTTAACTTGCTACTTCTTTACTCTTCATTTGCTAGACTTTGCTAAGGAGACCTTGACCTAGGTGAACCTCTAGAGCCCTAAAATATTAGCACGTTAGTGGTTATTACCTAGTCAATTGTTGCTTCTAATATCTTTTAATAGTCTAAGGGAGGAAGGTTTGCTAGAGCCTAAAATTGCTTACACTTTAGCAAATTCATCTTTAGGGTTTGGATGTTTGAGGCCTTGAAGAGCCCACAGTGCCACACCTCTTCCATCCATCCCTTCTCCTTAGGCAAGTACAATCATTGTGTCATTTCTTCCAAGAGAAAACCGTCATCTATAGACTCCATTACCCTATAAAGACACTAGTTTACCCACTATAGTGATTTATTGATCAAAACAACTCTCAAACTATCTTCCTTGAAACCTTTACTAACTTCTACGAACCTTAAACTAGACTAATTCATTGACTAACTTGCTGCTGTTGCAAAAGATTGCTACATCCATCTAACAGCAGCAAATTTATCTCAAAAGTGACATTAAAAGCTGATTAGACATTGCCAAATTTGCTTCTAACAAGTAGTTATCATTCTGTCAACTTAAAGCTATATTTTCTTGTCATTTTCAAGCATTTTTAAGACATAATTATTGTGGTTGTTACAAAGCATTCATTGTTGTTGTAAATAATTACATTGCTGCAGTTTTATATCAGCTTACTTATTTTTCAGAGGTTCATGGTCTTATGAAGCATTAACATCATATGGTACTTGGAAATTGCACTCTTTTTCTATTTGTTGTCTTGTTCTAGGCAGGTACACCTTATTTACCCTTTTGCTTCATTTCTATAAGACACAACGAAAATTTAACTTGAGTGACCTGTGAGAGGGGGGGGGGGGACTTTCTTGTACCTTTTACCTTAGCCTTCTCAAACCCTCAGGTCACTGGGGACGTCTCCCCTGGGGTATTGTAACATACTCCTAAATAGAAAGGGGTTTCCTATTAAGGTGACAGTGATAGGTCACTTCCTGTTACGCCAATCTTGCATCCACTTGCCTTGGGCTTTGGGCAAGTATAGATTGTGCGATAACACACCCTATAGGGGATGTGGATCATTGTGCATCATGAAGAAGGGCTTCAAGCCTTGGTTGACATGTGGCAACTTGGTTTCTTGTTGAAGGATTGGAAATGGCTCAGGGAGGCCTAGGGCGTTAACAGTGTTCTTGCAAGCAGTAGCTGACCTAATGGAGTACAATGCTTTAGAGAAGATGGAGTCTGTGGAGACTCATGATGAAGTGGTGTGGACTTGCCTTGTGTAGCTCCATCACCTTGGAGTCACTATTGTGCATAACATGACACATGTACTCTAGAGTGGACGTCTCACTTGTGTGGCCTACAAGAGCTCATGTAGGTTGCTTGTAAGGGCTTGGGCCCACATAGTATTATTGGCCACCCTTACCTCTCTCATATTAATAGAGGAAGGAGAGAGTCTTTCCATAATATATTCATTCACTCACTGTTAACTGGTATTCACCCTTGTGATGAGATGTGACTAAGAGAAGAGAGTGTACTCTCTCTCTCTCTCTCTCTCTCTCTCTCTCTCTTGAGCCACTAGGGTTTCTTAGTCTTGGAATTTCTTGGAGCATCTTTAGGGTCTATCACTAGGAGATTGGAAATTAGGGTTTTGAGAGAAAACTCTAGGGTGGATTTGTGAAGAAGAAGAGAAGAGGAGGCCTCGCCTTGGAGGTTGTGTTGGAGATAATCTTGCATTTGAATCTTCTTGGTTGAGCTAAGGTTTGACGATTTACCCTAGCTAGGGTTTTTTGGATAGTTGGTGTTTTTGTACTAGCCTTGAGAGAAGACTATGATATGTACTTCTACTTCATCTTGAGCTTATATTTGAAGTTTCCAGCTGTCCACATCTTGTGTCATTTTCAGATTTGAATTCCAGCTATATATATTTTTTATGCTTTGTTATTTATCGTCATTTATGTCTTGTTGATTGGACATAAGCAAAAGGGCAAATTGTTAAGTAATTTGACATCTAAGGAAGAATATAAGGGGTTGATTTTACTGATGTTATACTGCTGTAATTACTGCTGCAAAAGTGCATTTTCAGATCTAATTATTGGCTGATAAGTTGCCCTAGAAGGGGATGAAACTTCTCTCTTTGTTTGGTGTATTTTCTCCTTAAATTGCCAGGAAGTTTGAGGATGTTTGAAGTGAATTATTGTGTGATTTCTGCTGCTGTTTTATACTCTAATTTACAACGATCCTAAAGGCTGAAAATTTTAGGTCTAAGATCCGGGAAACCTTCTAAGAAAAAGGTGAAATTTCAGTTTTGCATTAATTGCCCAAGTACATGAAATTTCCACACTAAGTTTGATGGTCAGGGGCAATTTTACTAGTTAGAGTGGCATTTAAGCCATTTTATTGATGCTTGTGTTGGCTAGCCTTGTGGCCGCTTTTTTTTAAATGATGCCCTGTCTGTACATATCTGCCAACTTCAATAGTTTAAGAAAGCATTTTTTCAAAACAACGAAGATCATAAGCCAAGAAATGCTTTGAGATTTCTGGTTAGTAGTTAATCATATTAACTTGAACCTAACATTAATTGATTTATTAATGTTGGTCGAAAAGATGAATTGGGTCAGTCAGTAGGTGATGGGATTGCAAATTGCATGTGTTACTGGGTAGGCACTTGCCCTCATAAAGCCATTAATAAATTCCCATGTGATTTTTATGGCGTTTGATATTCTTAACTATGGTTTGACTATGAACCATAGTTAAGCCGAGTTGTGCCCAAGGAAGCATAGCTAAATTGTGATGTGGCCCAGGAACCCGTCTTAATTCATGATGAGGACAATGAAGGGCAAATTACCTCAGAAGCCATGGTTAGGCCATATTGAAGGCCAACTTTACTGAGAAAGCCCATGAGAAGTACAAGGAGAGGTTGGCAAATTGGCACACAAGTAAGATCAAAATGTAATCAAAGAAAGCGTAATACTATAATGCAGAGCACGATATGCAGTTTTCATATTTCTGTAAAAGCGTAGAAAGAAATATTACCCATTGCACCAACTGTGGTCTGCCATGAGAGCTCTGAGGAGATGGGTTCAGCCACTGACACTGCTTCATTCACTGTTAAAGCTCTGGCTGTGGACACTTTTCTGGTTGGTGGGCATTTGCCTAACAAAGACTTATCCCTGGAACTTGAACGATTTTTTGTACTGTTTTTGAAATCAATGACAGAAATCAGAGAGCTCGAGATTTTATGTTCCATCTTCGCCTCCCATTCGAAATTGTGAAACACGTTACCTTCATTTCATTGCTGAAGTGCACTGTGCTGTAATGTTCTCTACCACAAAATTTCATTCAATTTATAGTTGCTAGCCAGAGCAATAAAATGTGGTCTATACTTGGCCGTGTATATATATATATATATATATATATATAAAATGTGGTCTATACTTAGCCGTGTATATATATATATATAATGTGGTCTTTACTTGGTCTATATATATATTCAATACAATACCCTTTTTTAACTGATTTATACATATTCAATACAATACCCTTTTTTAACTGATTTATACATATTCAATACAATACCCTTTTTTAACTGATTTATACATATTCAATACAATACAATATATATATATATATATAATACAATATATATATATATATATAATGTGGTATATACCTGGTCTATATATATATATTCAATACAGTACCCTTTTTTAACTGATTTATACATATTCAATACAATACAATTTCGAATGTTGATTTCGCATTGGCCAGAAACTCAAGTATCAATTTGACCTTCCGGATATTTCTATTAAACACTTTCTACATTGGCCAATGCCCATATTATTGATTTTGAGGTTGTGATTTAATAATTTACGGCAGTTGATGTAATATTTACATCCATGTGACCTTGCCCATATTAATGATTTTGAAGTTTTGATTTATTAATTTATTTCACTTGGTGTAAAGTTTAAATCCAATGTGTCAACCTAGGCAACCTAGACAATWGTAATTTGTTAAAAGTTTTGGGTTTTCATTGTGGAGACTTATGTTCAAATCCATAGATATACTATGACAAAATGTAATTTATATCATGTGAATATGTCAATGGAGTCCATAACTCCCCACATATTAACAAAACATATTAACAAACTCCCCACATATTAACAAAAAGAGCTTACGTTAGTAAAAAAAAAAAAAATCTAATATAAATTGAAATTGAATATTGAGTCAAGGACTTCTTAAGAATGGTTTTTGAGTTTATTTATATTAACTACCACTACCTCCTCTCATATATGAGATGTAGCGTTTTCATTATTTTAGATGTTGAATTCTTAAATGTCGTTTGAAATATCTTTAGAACGCCAAGTACATTTCATATAGAAGAAATCAACTAACAAATATTGACCACGGCAATCATTGTCACAACTTGTGTTTGTGCCATTGTTAGCCAACATGAATAACTCCAACAACGATGGAATATTATGTTCTCTAGCCAATCAATGGCGCTCGATTAGGATTTCAAATCTTAAAGCCTACTCTCATGGTTTTGTCTTGACTCTAAGCTTCTCTAAAAGTTTGTTTGGATCGACCTTTTATTGGACAATTAGATTAAAAAGCTTTGTCTTCATTAGCTACAATGGGTAAGAAGGATAAACCCTCTCCTTGGTTTTTGAATCCTCATTCTTTGAAAGATGCAATCCAAAACAAATTTTCTCCCCCTTCAGAAAGGAAGACACTACAAACTTTTTGTGGCAGTGAAAGCAAAAAACAACCTCGTATTACGAATTCCTCTGTAGTTCATTATCATCCACGACTACATAAAAAAGGCTTTGATATGTAGATTCATCAGTGGTCGTCATCTACAACTCTCATCGAATGGATCAACTCCAATTGGATCTTTCAAAAGATGAAGTGGCATTAAATGGTGAGGAGTTTAAAAAGGCAACCACCTTACTTTCTAGTCTATATTTCTCCATGATGTATTGGTTGACAAGGAAAAAAATGATCCCTTTGTTTACTTGCTTCTTCACCTCTGGGCAAAGGTTAAGATGGAAGTCAAAACTAATGTGGAGAACTTGCACATAAGCAACGTGTTTCAAGTAGATGCCTTGGAATGAGGAATGTAATTGCTGGAATTATGAGTTCTAATCTTCAATAATGGCTACAACACACTCATGTGTATCATTATTGTATTTATAATCATGGCTAAGACCATCCTTTGATAAGTTATTATCATTTATTGCAATACTTGGGAGTGGTTATGGCCAACTTAGGCAAACTTCTATGTGTAGGCTCATTAACCCCTCTTGGGGGTGGTGCCCCACTTGAGTTGTGTATAAATACACCACAACTCTCATTTGTACATTATCATCTTATGATCTTCTTGATCTCTCTTATAAAATGTTTTATGCCTAAGGGCACCTCTACCTCTAGAGTTACTCGTGATTGGAATTTATTTATTTTATGAGCACTTGTACATCTCTTATGTATAGCACTTATGCTTGGGTGTTTTTCTCTCTCTATAGCATACTAGGGTTCTTTCTCTCTAACACACTTGTGACTAGGTTACTACAAAAATTGGGTTTGTCTTTGGTTCCATTTTGTTCTCCTACTTTCACCTATGAATCTTAACATGGTATCAGAAAAGGTGTGAACTTTACTCTGTCAATTCTATAGTTGATCCAAAAACTATTGGCTCGTGAGATCACTCAAGTTCTCTTATGACTGTAGAACTAGGGTTTTCTTGGATCATCTCCTTTTTGGGCTTTTTCTAGGGTTTCTATAAGTTTAAACCCTCTCTAAGGCAAGGCCTCCCTTCTAGGGTTTACTTAGGTAATCCTAAGGTATTTACACTCTTCTTCAAGGTTAGTGCCTCCTTTCCTAAGGTTACCTAGGGTTTTTACCCTTTTGTACTATAAAGGAAAAACACATAAGGCTTATTTCTTTTATATGTAGGCTTCTTCTTGTTGTTGTTAAACCTGATGGATTCAACGTGGATGGTTCCCTAGTTTAATGGGGTTAATTATCATACTTGGGCAATTCAAAATGACTACCCTTCAAAGCAAAGGTTTATGGATGTGTTTGGTGAAACCCCTTCCTATTGATGACAATGGAAGCTATGATCTCGTATGTTTGAAGAGGACAAAACTCTTAGGTTGATCACGCTATATTTCAAGCGAGATGTTATTCATCATACCAAGGACAATAAAGGTGCAAATTTTTTTTAAGATACTTTCAAGAGTCTCTTTGGAACTCTCAATACCACTCAAGTCATGTGATCTGGATTGGATCATTATATTGTTTGACATCTATCTAGATCCTTTTAGAGTGGAAAAAATAGAGGAATCAACTTGTAGGGTCATTTTAGTGGCAGGTCTCAGTTTGGAAAATTGGGGTCTGGAACCTTCCGAGGCCATTTTGAGGCATCAAACAACAATTTTTGGGGTTAACACTTTCCCAACATAGCTTGGACCCTATGAAGTTATTCTACACATCGATACCTTTCCAACGGTGCAAAAATCATGTCAATTAGAGTTCGTATGTTGACCTATCATGTTGACCACCATGCTACAAGAGGATGTCACGTCATCCCTCGTTACTCATGCATATGGGGCTAGCCACGTATGTAATTTCAAGAAGATTCTAGAAGGTCCAAAACCCTATCACAATTGAGGGTTGAGGAAGTCAAAAACCTACCCATAAATGGCTATCGAGCTATGTTAAATACCAGGCCACTAGGAGGAGAAGGGGTTCCATTCTTTTGCATTGTATCTTGTTCCATAGTCGAGCATAACATTTGAGAGTGGTATTCTATGAGTATAACATATGAGGAGAGATTCTATAGCAGCCATACAGGCCACAGGTCAAAGGCAACTCCATGAAGAGTGCCTCTTTCTTTGTACTTGCATCATTTCTATACTAGAGAAAAGAGAGCAGAGTGGCCTCACCTTCTAACTGGGTTTTCTCCCATACTGGGTTTCCCAAGTCACATCTTGTGTTTATTTTTGGATGGTGTGATTGTATTTTAGTGTTCTTTATTTTCTGCATTTTATCTATTTCATGCATAAGCAAAAAATTAGTAACAAAATATTCTAGAGATCTAAAGGAAAATTAACCTTAATAGTAAATATTTCAGTATTTTATTAGATTTGTTGTGACGAACTATTCCAGTGGAATATCCACGACAGTTTATATATCATCAACCTACTTGAAACCAAACTTTCAAATGTCAATATGGGTGAATTCAACATTGTTAACAAGTATATTGCAAGGTTTAAAAACTTGGAGTTTGGTGTTGTAACATCAAGAGGAAATGCAAAATCAAATTTGAAATATGTATGTATTGTTGGGTATGTGTTATATTATTTGCATGTGTGTGTGTGGGAATGTCAGATTCGATAACTGCATCTGACGATCCCAACTTCCTTCGCTCTTTGTGTCGTGTGTGTTGGGTGCTTTCTTGGGGGGTCCCAGGTTTGGCCCCCCTAGTTATGCACAACGTTCGGCTCTGGGCGGTAGCCTGGAGCCAATGGGGTTTGGGGTAGTGCCCCGAATTTATTTTTTTTGGGCGGTTTTTGCTATTTTAGCAGATATTTCTATTTTTAGTGGTTTTCTAAATTAATCATGGATTAAGGGATCAGGGTTTTGGTAGCTATGAAATACCTAAAATATTGTATATATTGTATTGTGAATGGTGAGATTAATACAATGAAGAGTTGAAAGGTGCGGCACCAAGGAAGGTTGGTTTTCTCCCAATTAAGGGTTTCCAGTGTAAATCTTTGTGTACTGTCTGTATGAGCCATTGATTAATTTTTGTTTTTCTTAAGAATATGTATGCATTGCTTTACTTCACAGGTTTAAAACTTACATGTTGTATCATAGCTCGTTTTTGGCTTCATGGGGACGCCTTTGTTGCTGAGAGTTTGGCTCATTCTTGATAGATCAAGTTTATCTTGGGTCTGTGATAAACCTGAGTTCAGTGGGAGATTTTGCAGTGGTGATTTGAGTGTAGAAAATGAATGACGAGCTCTTCTAGAATCGAGATAGAGAAGTTCAATGGTAAAAATTTTGAACTATGGAAGCTCAAGATGGAGGACCTTCTTGTAGACAAATAACAATGAATCGATGTGGATCATGGTACACATCCTACCGGTATGCAGTCTACTGGCACATAGTCTAATGGTACACAACCTACTAGTACACAAACTACTAGTACACAACCTATTGGTATGTCGAAGGAAGATTGGGAGAAGTTGGATAGAAGAGCAGGGAGTATTATTCGACTCTGTCTGACAGATTCGGTGTTGTTGAATGTCTCGAAAAAATATACAGCCAATGAACTATGGGATAAGTTATGGAATTTGTATCAATCAAAGTCCCTGGTAAACCAGTTGTTTCTTCAAAATAAGTTGTATCATCTTAGGATGGAAGATGGAGATTCTGTGACAGAACATCTTAATGCCTTCAATACTCTAGTAAGTCAACTTGTCTCTGTTAATATTATGATTGCAGAAGAAGATAAGTGTATTACTTTGTTATGTTCTTTGCCAGACTCTTGGGATAATCTGGTTGTAGCAATTGGTAATACCACTCAATCTACATTGAAGTGTGAGGATGTAGTTGTATCCTTGTTTTCTGAAGAGATGAGGCAGAAAAGCATGGATGGTCAGAGCACAAATGCTTTATTTGTAAGAGGTCATACCCAAGACAGGAATCCTCGTAAGTCTTCGTGGGGGAGATCTAAATCTACATGTAGATCTAAGTCTCCAAGAAAATCTTTGAGGAAATGTTGGAAGTGTGGTAAAACATGGCATTATAAGAAAGATTGCAAGTCTAAGAAGGTTGATAAACCAAAGGGATCTGATAATACCTCTTCCATAGAGGAGAAAACCTCCACTGAAGAAGGAGGTGATGTTTACCTGACATCTACAGGTACACATGCAGACCATGGTGTGTGATTGATCGAATCAGGTGCATCATATCATATGACTCCTCACAAGGAGTGGTTCTGTGAATATGAAAAAAACGATGGTGGTGATGTATTCCTAGGAGATGACTCGACAACCAAAATCATGGGACGTGGAAGGGTTAAGTTGTTGCTAAAAGATGGAAGGATTAGAACTCTCTATGGGGTTCTACACATTCCAAAACTATCCAGGAACCTAATATTTATAAGCAAATTGGATGATGCAGGTGTGGATATTGTATTGGGAAAGGGCACTTGCAAGATGGTACGAGGAGAAATGGTGTTGATGAGGGGAGTTCGGTGTGGAACTCTGTACAAGTTGTTGGGAAGCACTTATACTAATGGGTGTAACAGTTTTGTTGTCCATGAGCAGAGAAATAAAGAAGACAAGACCAATAGTGTCCCTGGAAATAAGACCATGTTGTGGGATCAAAGACTGGGGCATATTGGAGAAAAGGGCCTTTGAACACTACACGACAAAGGTATGATTGAAGGTATGTCTAATTGCACTCTGGATTTTGATTTTTATGAACATTACATATATGGTAAATAGAATCAAGTAAGATTCCCATCCGGTGCTACAAGAGCAAAGGGGATCTTAGAGTTGATACACAGTGATGTGTTTGGAACTGTGTTTATTCCGTCACTAGGTAAATCTGTGTATTATGTTTCATTCATAGATGATTTCTCAAGGAACACATGGATTTATTTTCTTAGAAAGAAATCTAAGATATTTGATAAATTTAAAGAGTTTAAGGCTTTGGTAAAAAATCAGACAAAGAAGAAAATAAAGGTATTGAGGACAGATAATGGTGGAGAATTTTGCGGAAATGAATTCAAAGAATTATGTAAGTAGTGTGTTATAGCAAGGCAGAAGACTACTCCATACACACCTCAACATAATGGAGTTGTAGAAAGGATGAACATGACACTAATGGAAAAAGCAAGGAGCATTCTTAGTGGTGTCGAGTTAGGACAAGAATTCTGGGTAGAGGCAGTGGGTACAACATGTTACCTGATTAATCGATCACCCTCATCAGTGTTGGATGATAAGACTCCACACGAGGTATGGACTGGTAAGAAACCCTCTCTTGAAAATCTCAGAGTGTTTGGTTGTGATGCTTATGTACATGTTCCAAAGGAAAATAGGAATAAGCTGGATAATAAAGCTGAAAATTGTATCTTTATTGGTTATAAATATGGTGTGAAAGGTTACAAGCTTTGGAACCCAGAAACTAAGAAGATTGTTTACAATCGGGTTTTTTTTTTTAGAGAGGTGAAAGATGGTCCCAAACAAGAATTCCTACCAAGGAAAGAAGAACCCGAGAAAATAGAGTTTGAGTTGGATGATGCAAAATCGGAATCAATTGAAGAAGATGAAGTAGAAGAAGAAGAACCTCATACCCCAATATTGAGGAGATCAATGAGGGGAAGAAGGCAACTAGAAAGGTATAGTCCACCTGATTTTTGTTCTAATTTTGATTTGTTTATTACTGATGATGATCCCAGAACTGTCAGGGAAGCAGTGAATTCAGAGGATAGTAAACTCTAGAAGAAGGCCATGGTTGAAGAAATGGATGCCTTGGATAAAAATGAGGCATGGGATCTAGTTGAGTTGCCAGCTGGAAGAAAATATGTTGGCAACAAATGGTTGTTTAAGAAGAAGTTTAACATAGAAAGAAAAGTGGAGAAATATAAAGCTCAATTAGTAGCAAAAGGTTATTCCCAGGTAGATGGAATTGAATTTGGTGAGATTTTTTCTCTTGTTGCCAAGTTAACTTTTATTAGATTTCTTTTATCTAATGTTGTTGTTTTTTATCTTGAAGTGGAACAGATGGATGTGAAGACAACATTCCTACATGAGGATCTACAAGAAGAAATCTACATGAAGCAGCCAAGAAGCTTTGTAGTGAAGGGAAATAAAGAGCTAGTGTGTAAGCTAAAGAAGTCACTATGTGGTCTGAAGAAATCACCTAGGATGTGGTACCAAAAGTTTGACACATACATCCTTGGATTGGGATTTGTGAGAAGCAGGGTTGATCACTGTGTATATTCCAAGTAGGTTGGTAATCACTTTATTTATGTAGTGTTGTATGTTGATGACATTTTGTTGGTAAGAAATAACATGGATATTATCAAGGAGGTGAAATCACAGTTATCCTCCAAATTTAACATGAAAGATCTCAGTGCTGCTAACTTCATTCTGGGAATGGAGATTAAAAGAGATCGTGCAAACAAGAAACTCTGGTTGAATCAGAGAAATATGTTGAGATGATATTGCAGAGGTTTAATATGCATGGAAGTAAACCGGTCAAGGTTCCTATTCTTATAGGTGTAAAGTTATCTGCAAATCAGTGTCCCAAGACACGGGAAGAAGAAGAGGACATGTCCCATGTTCCGCATGTCAGTGCAGTTGGCAGTTTGATGTATGCAATGGTCTATACTAGACTGGACATTGCACATGTTGTGGTATTTTTGAGCAGGTATATGTCAAAACCAAGGAAGGAGCATTGGACAACGGTAACGAGGGTTTTCAGGTATTTGCGTGGCACTACCAGTTATGGATTGTGCTACCAAGGAAGACCAGGATTGGATAGAGTGTTGGACATACATGGGTTTGTTGATGCAAACTGGGCTGGAGATCTGGATCGTAGAAGATCTACAAGTGGGTATGTGTTTAACCTATTTGGAGGAGCAATCAATTAGATGAGAAAAAGACTTGTTGTAGTCGCGCACTCTCAACTACAGAAGTTGAATACATGGAATCCACTCATGCAAGCAAGGAAATAGTATGGTTATAGAGATTGTGTTCGGGTATTGGGTTGGTACAATAAGCAGTGAGATTAGATTGTGATAGTCAGAGTGCAATCTTCCTGGAAAATAACCATGTTATTGGATAAATCGATATATGTGGACACTAACTGATCTCCCTAGACCCACCTAGATCTAGAACAAAGCACACAAGAACATGACGCTTTCCTTAAGTTTTAAATATCGAATTTACTAACTAAAGATAGATTGGTGACATACCATTTAAATGTCGCTTCCTCTCGCCATCACCATCCTAGCTCCGTTCTAACGCTCATACAACAATGAACCTACAAAAGAACACAACCAACCAAAGTGATAGTAATAACATGAACTCAATATAAACCTATGTATGTGATCAAGGAATCATACAATAAAACACAACAAGCTTTATAGGAAAGAATCATATTACTATATCATATTAAATGTGAAAGAGAGATTACAACCATGGCCTTGGTGTCATAAGGTCCCTTCCAACTGTCCTTCGTTCCCCACACACTTCCACTCCAAGAATTCTAAAAGCATAAATCTGATAATATTCACAATCTATCTTGACAAAGGCAAAACTCAAAGACACTCCAACCAAGCTAATAATTCCAAGCCAAATCCAACTTATCCCTTCTCCATGAGAGCTCCTCTCCTTTTATAAGCTGGAGAGGATAAGGTGAGGAGGTTAGGATGATCCCACTAAATCATGAAAGCGAGTAAGATCCAAACCATTTGGATGCCACCTCACCATGGAAGTTTCTCTTTCTAGAAGCATCGAGAAGATGCTTGTTTTTCCCACGTATGAGCATTCTCGCACCCTGCTTATAGAGCAACCTGCAAACCTCTCGCAACCCAACTATGGTGAAACCTGCGAGAATCAGGCATTCTCGCACCCTGCCTATATAGCAACCTGGGAACATCCTCTTTAATAGGGTTTTTACAAAGGAGAATGCAACTTCTTTTCTCAGGAAAAGTTCTTCTCTCTTCTTTCTTCAGGAACTCAGGCCACTGACCCCTCTGAAGGCAACAGATAGGTTTACATCATTAAATATCATAGGGATGATGAAAATAATGTGTAACAGAGAGCCCCCCAAAGTATGAAGTTAGAACATAGTGATAGCTGAAATACTTTGTCGAGTGTGTGTAGGGAACAAGGAACTGTCGGTCGAAAACCTACCAACAAACAAGGAAATACAGTACAATAATATATCATCACTAAGGTAGGCATTCCCATACTCATAATACAAATGACTTAGAGCATAAATGTCGACATGCAAAGATCCATGTCAAGTAAGACAGGCCATGGCCACCAAACATACACTGTGGATCCATGCCAATATGACTCAAATCTGAACATAGCCACCAAAAATACACCGTGGATCTATGTGTTAAAGACTCAAATTTGAACATAGCCACTAGACATACAATGTGGATCTATGCAACA
>ML872413.1:7173-17800 GCA_009831015.1 Picea engelmannii
CTTTCTATGAGAAAAAGGAAACAAAGGATCCCTCATTATTTACAGTCGTAGTCACCTGGGATTCCATCAGGGATGCTATTAAGGAACAATACTACCATGTTGGAAGTTATGACAACCTGTACACAAAATGGACCATGTTGTGGTAGGAAAGAGACCAAGTGGTGCCCAATTTCACAAATATCTTCCATACCTTGTGCACCAAGCTGGGTATCAACGATTCTGAGTGAAATATGGTGATCAAGTATCATGATGGTCTTCATAAATACATCCAGGACGAAATGGAATTCCTAGACATCTCATCCTTGGGCATGGCCTACCAATATGCCATCAAAATCGAGTAGAATCTCAAACAAAAGACGTGACAATTTGGGCCTAGGAACCCCGCATAGAAAAATCCAGGAAAGGGCGGCCCCAACCCATAGAACAAAGGACATATCAAATATGGACAACCTCAGGAGAACCATTCTAGGATGTAAAAAAAGAAGGATACCAGAAAGACAAAGAAATATATCGAGAAGTGGTGCAAATTCAATAAAATCCCCTGGCATAACACTATTGATTGCCGCTTGAAGTAGTCACTGGTGGTTGGGGTGAAAGTATCTAAATCAGGTGCGGGTTCCAACTCTAAGTTAGAACCAAAAAGGGGGAGATGGATCATTGACACAAAATCCAGTCCTACCGTTTCTACCGCCAAGCTCCAGCCTAATGAACCAGATGAGACATAGTAAGGAGAGCACCTTTTTCATTCACATATGTTGGTGAAGGATACCCCGTTGCACTTCATCCTTGATAGTGGTAGCTAGAATAACCTCATCTCAACATAGGTTGTCAAGAGACTCACCCTGCTAACAACACCATACCTGCAGCCCTACAACATCGGATGGCTCTATCAAGGAAGCGACATCTATGTCAGCCAACAATGTTTCCTATCATATGACATCAATCCCTTCAAAGATGAGGTATTGTGTGATGTTTCCCCTCTCTAAATTTGTAATGTTCTTTTGGGCCAACCATATTTATGGAAAATTCATTCTATATAAGAGTCTAAGCCTCGTAGTGTTATTATTAATTTGAACAAGAAATTGTACAGGATACCTGAGGCACTCCCACCCAGTGCTATTCCTTTGATCTCTACCAAGAAATGAAGAAAGGTCATCTCTCAAACAAGGAAGTTGGTCTTATTCATGATTCTCTTTTAGAATAAGTGAAAGATCGTAGCCACATCTAGGGTCTCTGCGACCGACCTATCCACAAAGTAGAAGAAAGTGAATAAGGTCGTGGAAGAATACTCAGATATCTTCTCCTCACCTACCAGGGTACCTCTACACTGTCAAGTCAAACACCCCATCGATTTGACCCCTGGTGCAACGCAGTGCAATGGGCCATTCTACCATCACTCCTTGTTAAGTAATGAGGATATCAAGTGGAAGATCCAAGAAATAATCCACAAGGGGAACATCCATCCCAACTCATCACCTTGTGGGATCCCAATTGTTATGGTACAAAATAAAGATGGAACCTATCGACTCTGCATTGATTATTGGGCCCTAAATAAAATCACAGTCAGAAAATGGTACCCGATTCCCCAAATCGATGACCTCCTTGATCATCTCATGGGGGCCAAATACTTCAGTAAGATTGATATGAATTATGGCTACCACCAGGTCCTAATAGAACATACATATGTATAGAAGACTGCCTTCAAATCAAAGGAAGGTCCATTTCAATAGTTGTTCATTCCCTTTGGTTCGAAAAATTCTTTAGCCACTTTCATGAGGATGATGGATGATATCCTGAATCCATTCACCAATACTTTTGTAGTGGTGTATCTAGATGACATCCTCATTTACAACAAGAATTGGGCAGAACACTTGTAGCATATTCAACAGGTTTTGCACACCCTACGACAACACCAGCTCTACGCCAACTTGGAAAAATGATCCTTCTGCATGGACATGGTTCATTACCTAGGATACATCGTTGATAATCACGGCGTACATGTGGATCCATCCAAAATCCAATTCATCCATGACTGGCCGGCCCCAAGCACACTCACTAAGCTTTGGAGCTTCTTGGGCCTTTCCAATTTCTACCGCAGGTTCATGTTCGGATTCTCCCATATTTCATGGGCCCTCAACCAAGTAACCAAGGGTGGTGGTAAGGAAAACTTTGTGTGGGGCCGGTCCCAACAACAATCGTTCCATGATCTGAAGAAAGGCTTGTGCTCAACCCCAGTACTTTCACTACTAGATTTGCAACAACCCTTTGAGATTGAGACAGATGCTTCAGACTATGTTGTGGGTGTCGTTCTCACTCAGCACGTCCACCCCGTGGCCTATCATAGTGAGACACTATCATATGTTGTTCATAAGTACCCTAATTATGACAAAGAAATGTACTCCATTGTGCAAGCCTACCGCTAGTGGAGACATTACACTCTTGGGAAGGAGACGATCATCTACACTGATCATGAGCCACTGCAGTTCATGAAGACATAAGGAAAATTACAGAATGACCACCATCAGATGTGATCCACGTACTTGTAGAAATTCCACCTCTACATCAAGTATAAAACATGAAGCACCAATCACATGGTTGATTGCCTCAACAGACCACCACTAGAGGCACTCACCATGGTGCTAGACTCTTGCAGCCATGAGACCTTTGGATATCCCCAAATCTATCATACATAATTGGACTTCACCACCACCTACCAAATGTTGGGCGCAAACATAGTTGTCTCTAATTTCCATCTTCAAGACAGGTTGTTGTGTTGTCTAAGCCATATTTGTGTCCCGTCAAGTGAGTGAGTGAAGCTGATCTAGGAAGCTCACTACAGTTGGGTGGTAAGACACTTCAGTGTCGAAAAGACAGTGGAAATGTTTCAGAAACATTTCTACTGGCCGAAACTTCGACAAGAGGTCAGCAAGTATATTAGTTCCTACACTGCCTGCATGATTTCCAAACCAACCACTAAGAAACAGGGCATGCACATCCCTCTGCCTACTCCTAACAGACCATGGGAATTTATCTCAATGGACTACATGTTGAGCTTCCCATACACCAAGAGGGGAAATGATTTTGTTTTTGTCATTGTGGATTGCTTTTCTAAGATGGCGATAATGACTGTCTGCAAGAAGAGAATCATAGTAGAGGCCACTGCTAAGATCTTCTTTGAACAAGTTTGGGTACATTTTGGAGTCCCAGAAACCATTGTCTCATATCGGGACAATCTATTTCTCATTACATTCTGGTGAAGCCTCTGGTCACTGCTGGACACCCATCTCACCAAATCCACGGCCTTCCACCCCCATAAAGATGGCCAAACCAAGGTCATAAATAGAATGATCATGGATATCCTGCACATGTATAATTCCAAGCACCCTCTCACATGGGATGAGAGTCTCCCCTATGTTCAACATAGCTACAATCGATCCCTGCATAGTTCAGCCAACCACAACCCTTTTCAGGTGGGGTTGGGATTCCAACCATTGGGTCCCATAGATATTGCACTACCCCTTGCGGTCACCTCATCCGACACATCTCCTATTCCAACTGAAGTTTAAATATCCACCCGATTCATTGAGTGGATCCAACACATCTGCCAATAGGTTTAGGATATCGTAGAGAAGTCCAATGACAATAAAAAGCAACACCATGATCAACATTGAGTGCCACATAAGTTTCAGGTGGGCGAGAAAGTTTGGTTGCACTTGAAAAAAGAGTGATTTACAGGACCCCATCAGAAGATTCTCCTACTCTGTTATGGGTCATACACCATCACCAAGGACGTGGGTGATAATTATTTCGAGCTCAACATTCCTCCTTTCCTTGGATTGCACACAATGTTCAATGTGGATATCCTTCAACCGTATTTCTCACCATTATTGGACACCTCAGAGATAGAAGGACAACTGACACCAACATAGATCAACCCCCAAATACATACAACATGAATATAGTGATCAGATTGTGAACAAACAAATCAAGGGCACTTGTCAACAAAGGATCCAGCTTTATCAAGAGGTCAAACAAGGGAAGCTCTTGCACCAAGACAAGTGGTTTACCCGGGGCCAAATTCAGCAGAAATTTCCTCATCTGATGGGGCAAATAAATGCAATGGAGACCATTGCTTCATATGTAGGGAGGATTGATCCTGATCGATTTTAGTGGCCTCCCACCTATTCCAATTGGCTCATTTTCGCAGTTTTCTAGTTTGTCAATTTTCCCCTAGTTTTAGGTTCAGGACTTGCGGGGCTATTTTGAGGCCCTAAATAACATTTTTTAGGGATCGAATATGTGTATTCCTTGGATATACCTTTCCAAGGGGCTATCCTGCACCTAAAATGAAGATCATATGAAAAATTTACGACACCAACAAGTTGATGTACTAACTTACTGAGATGGGGCCCACATGACTTTTGGCGCTTCATCTCCTAGGGTTAGGTTTTTTTTTATGTCTAGGGTTTTTGACATTCCTGTTTATTGTAAAAAGGCCTTCAGAGCCTTATTGTAATCATATTCTTGCGAATGAGTGGAGCCGTCACATCTCTTCTCAAAGATAAGCTGCCACCATTCTAGCAAACATGTTTCCACTGCATTTTACAGTTTCAGCTTATTTCCCGATTGAATAGAAACCAATTTTAATGTATATYTRTTATTTTGTGTTAAGMATATTTTGATAATAATATKTATTCATTTMATTCTRTAAATACATTTTGGATYAGTGGTATYAKATCGGTCTTCWMCTTATCGTTCTTAATGCATGTACTCAACGAGGYTAGGGTACAAARAATTGGGTCTCGAGCTTGTTTCTCTTGAGGACAAAATCTCTCACATGCCCAAATGACCTCTCATGTTAGAAGAAAATAAAGAAGATGGGACGAGAGATCCCTTCAAAATGTTGCTCAAGGAATCCCTCATGCAACAAAGGAACGAGATGATGGATAGTTTTTCACAAATCCTTCAGTGGCTATCAACATGTGACACATCTTCCTGAAACGGAGGTGCCGCCCCCTTCAAGGTACAAATCAACTTTGATATTCCTATATTTGAAGGTCAGATAGACATAAATGCAGTAGACAATTTTTTGAATCTTCTAGAAGGGTATTTCTCTGTTCATAACTTCTCAAATAGAGAAAAGATTACTTTTGTGCTCCTCAAAGACGTCCCCCATGTCAAAGATTGGTGGGAAACTTTCTGTGAGCAAAAGGAAATAGAGGATCCCTCATTAATTACAGTCTCATTCACCTGGGAGTCCATCAGGGATGATATTAAGGAATAATAATACCCTTTTGGAAGTTATGACGACCTGTACACAAAATGGACCACACTGTGTCAGGAAAGAGACCAAGCGGTGCCTGAGTTCACAAATATATTCCATACCTTGCACACCAAGATGAGTATCAAAGATTCTGAGAAACATTTGGTACTCAAGTATCGTGGTGGTATGCATAGATACATCGAGGCTGAAATGGATTTTATGGAAATCTCATCCTTGGGCGTGGCCTACCAATATGCAGTCAAAATCGAGCAGAAGATCAAACAAAAGTAGCGACAATTTGGGCCTGGGCACCCCTCACAGCAAAATCCAGGAAAGGGTGACTCCAACCTGTATAATAAAGGAAAGAGAAAAGACAGATAGCCTCAGGAAAAATAGTCCAAGACGCAAGAAAACAAGCACACCAGAAAGACAAAGAAATATACCAGGAAGCGGTGTGACTTCCGTAAGAGCCCCTAGCATAACACCATTTATTGTCGCTCAAAGCAGTCGTTGGTGGCTGAGGTTAAAGTATCTAAATCATGTGTGGGTTCCGACTCTGATTCAAAACCAAAAAACGGGGCATGGATCATTGACACAAAGCCCAGTGCTACCATTTCTACCACCAAGATCTAGCCCGGTGAACCAGATGAGCCAGAGGAAGGTGAGCGCCTTTTCCATTCACAGATGTGGGTGAAGGGTAACCTGTTGTGCTTCATCATTGATAGCGGTAGCCAGAAGAACCTCATATCAGCAAAGGTTTTCAAGAGACTTGCCCTGCCAATAACTTCATACCCGCAACCCTACACCATTGGATGGCTTGGCCATGGAAGCGACATCCACGTCATCCAACAATGTCTCCTCTCATATGACATGAATCCCTTCAATGATGAGGTATTGTGTGATGTTGACCCTATTGAAGTTTGTAATGTTATTTTGGGCCAACCATATTTATGGAAACATCATTTTGTATATGATTCTAGGCCCCGTAGTTTTATTATTACTTTGAACAAGAAATTGTACAAGATACATGAGGCAGTCCCACCCAGTGTTATTTCCTTGATCTCTACCAAGAAATGCAGAAAGGTCATCCCTCAAGCAAGGAAGTTTTCCTTCTTCTTGATTCGTTCTCAGAATGAGCAAAAGATCGCAACCACATCTAGGGTCTCTACAGTTGACCTCTCCACATAGTAGAAGCAAGTGGATAAGGTCTTGGAAGAATACTCAGATATCTTCTCCTCACCTACCAAGTTACCTTTGCACTGTTAGGTCAAGCACCCCACCGATCTGATCCTCGATGCACCGATGCCCAATGGGCTAGTCTACCACCACTCTCTGTTAAAGACTGAGGAGATCAAGAAACATATCCAAGAACTACTCCACAAGGGGCATATCTGTCCCACCTCATCACCTTGTGGGAGACCAATCGTTATGGTACAGAAGAAATATGGAAGCTAGCGACTCTGCATAGATTACCGGGACCTTAATAAAATCATAGTCAAAAATCGGTACCAAATTCACCGAATCGACGACCTCCTTGATTATCTCACGGGGACCAAATACTTCAGTAAGATTGATCTAAATTCTAGCTACCACCAGGTCCCAATAGAATAGACATATGTATGGAAGACCACCTTCAAGTCAAAGGAAGGTCTTTTTGAATGGTTGGTCATGCCCTTTGGTTTGAAAAATTCTCCAACCACTTTCATGAGGATGATGGATGATATACTGTGACCATTCACCAATTCTTTTGTAGTGGTGTATCTGGATAACATCCTCATGTACAACAAGACTTGGTTAGAACACATGCAGCATATTCAACGGGTTCTGCACACCCTGCGACAACACCAGCTCTACGCCAACTTGGAAAAATGCTCCTTCAACATGGAAAAGGTTCATTACCTAGGCTACATCATTGATCATCATGGCGTACATGTGGATTCAACCAAAATTCAAGTCATCTGTGATTGGCCAGCCCCAACCACACTCATTGAGCTTCAGATCTTCTTGGGCCTTGCCAATTTCTACCACAGGTTCATGTTGGGATTCTCCCATATTACATGGGCCCTTAGCCAAGTAACCAGGGGTGGTGGTAAGGAGAAATTAGTGTGGGGTTGGTCCCAACAACAAGCGTTTGATGATTTGAAGCATCACTTGTGCTCAGCTCCAATACTTTCACTACCAGAACTGTAAAAGCCCTTTAATATTGAGACATATTCTTCAGACTATGCTTTGGGCATCGTTCTCACTTAGCACATCCACCACGTGGCCTATCATAGTGAGACACTATCAGATGTTGTCTGTAAGTATCATACTTATGAAAAATAAATGTACTCCATTGTGCAAGTTTTCTGCCAGTGGAGACATTACATTCTTGGGAAGGATATATTCATCCACACTGATCACGAGCCACTGAAGTTCACGCAGACACAAGGAAAATTGTGGAATGACCACCATCATAAGTGGTCCATGTACTTGCAACAATTCCACCTCAACATCAAGTATAAAAGGGGAAGCAACAACCGCGTCATTGATTTCCTCAACAGACTGCCAGTTTTGACACTCACCATGATGCTAGAGTCTTGTGGCCATGAGACCTTTGGATGGCCCCAACTCTATGAGACAAACTTGGACTTCTCCAAAAACTACCAAATGTTGGGCGCAAACACAGTTGTTGCTAATTTTGATATTCAGGGAAGGTTGTTGTGCCGCCTGGGCCATATATACGTTCCATCAAGTGAGTGACCAAAGTTGATCTGGGAAGCCCACTACAGTCGGGTGGTAGGACACTTGGGTGTCGAAAATACAGTGGAAATGATTGTGTTTTTGTGGTTGTGGATCGCTTTTATAAGATGGTGATTTTGGCCGCCGACAAGAAGAGCATCATAGTACAGGCCACTGCCAAGATCTTCTTTGAACGAGTCTGGGTACATTTTGTAATCCCACAAACCATTTTCTCATATCAGGACCATTGATTTCTCAACACATTATTGTCAAGCCTCTGGTCATTGATGGACACCAAGCTCACCAAATCCACGACCTTCCAATGATCATGGATAAATTGAGGTCGTAAATTGAGTGATCATGCATATCCTATGCATGTATAATTCCAAGCACCCTCGCACATGGGATGAGAGTTTCCCCTATGTTCAACATAGCTACAACCCGACCCTGCATATCTCAACCCACCACAACCCCTTTCAGGTGGGGTTGGGATTCCAACCATTGGGTCCCATAGATGTTGCACTACCCCTTGCGGTCACCTCAATCGACTAATATCCTGCTCCAACTGAAGTTGACAAAGCCACCCGGTTCATTGAGTGGATCCAACACATCATCCAACAGGTTCAGGATATCCTACAGAAGTCTAATGATAATTACAAGCAGTGCCATGATCAACATTAGGTGCACATAAGTTTCAGATGGGTGACAAAGTTTTCTTGCACTTGGAGAAAAAGAGACTTACAATACCCCATCAGAAGCTTCACCCACTTTGTTATGGGTTGTACACCATCACCAAGGTTGTGGGTGATAATGATTTCGAGCTCAGCATTCCTCCTTTCCTTGGCTTGTACCCAGTGTTCAACGTGGATATCCTTCGACCGTATTTCCCACCATTACTGGACACATCAGAGATAGCATGATAGCTGAAACCAACAAAAATCAACCCCGACTGCAAACAATAGGCATCCAGTGATCATATTGTGGAAAAACATATCAAGGGTACGCGTCAGCAAAGGATCCAACTTTATCAAGTTGTCAAAGCAGGGCAGATCCTGCACCAAGGCAAGCGGCTCACCCGGGGCCAAATTCAACAAAAATTTCCTCATCTGATGGGGGAACTCAACATAATAGAGACCCTTTCTTCCTGAGGAGGATTGATCCATATGGATGTCAGTGGCCTCCCACCTATTCCAACTGAATCATTTTGGTAGTTTTCTAGTTTGGCAGTTTTTCCCATATTTTTTGGGTCCTTGATTTGTGGGGCCGTTTTGAGGCCCTAAACAACGTTTTTAAGGGTTAGCCATAGTGAGAATGACCTTTGATAGATAGCAAAAAAATGTGTGTTCCTTGGATAGAACTTTCCAACAGGCTATCGTGCGCTGAAAATGAAGATTGTATGCAAAAGTTATGACCCCAGGAAGTTGATGTACTAACTTACCCAAACAGGGCCCACATGAATTTTAACGCTTCATCTCCTAGGGTTAGGTTTTTTTGGATGTCTAGGGTGTTAATCCCTAATATTGGCTCATTACCCCTTAATTGGGGCATATTACATTAGTAATGTTATTTTATTTATGTCGGATTTATTCCATTAGTTGTAATTATACCTCCTAGTCTCCTATATATACTAAGGAGACATTTTCATTTGGAATCATATTGTACTTGAACATTTAAGTGGGGTAAAAGGAGCTTGCCCCCTCAAAGAGGCTTATTATCTGAAATTATCTCTTTTTCAAGGCGTTGAGTACTTTTTCTGAGGATTTTCTATGCTATATTAATATTTGGTTCTTAACATATGGTATCAGGGCTCAAGGTCTTGGGGTTTCGCTGCTACATTCGAGACACCTTGGAATTTTCACTATAAGTTTTTTTCTACAATGTTTCAGAAGGAATGACTTGGAGGATATTTAGTAGAGGGAACAAGGTACGTTGGGTTAAAATTTAATCTCCTGATGCCTTATGCTTTTGGAGATACAACCTGTACAAGATAGGGTTCTGGAATCATCTTGAACTGAGTCATTGCGGAATTTTCTCTATAAAACATTTTCTATAACATTTCAGACCCTAAACTCCAGAGAATATTCACAAAAATTAGTAAGGTATCTGTGGTAAACAATTCATCTTCTGGGTCATCTTAAATTTGTAGATACACCCTGTGTAAGATAGGGTATCTGACTAGTCCTATTGACTAGTCTCAAGAATGTGTTCCAGGTAAAACAATCATAACCTCTTCCTAGGGTATCCAAAATGAGTGGGACTAGTTTCATTGGATCATGGACAATCTATAGTATTCTGTTACGAGTTTCAGAATTTTATATAAATTATTTTTTGTGAGACACGCTATACAAGTGAGATCTCCTGGAAAGGCCAAAAATCGGCAAGTTGTGGGGAAGTTACCGTAAATTCCACTTGGCGCATACAATTTTGATTAGAACTATGGAATTGAAAAGAATAAATATGAGAGAACTACATAAAAGAAAGTTCCATACCCAGAAGGGATGAAACTTGGGAGATACAACAGAAGAAAGATTGTCTAGAAGAACCACCTCAAAATCAAGGTTCAAAAGTGATACTTGGCCAACATGCCACCCAAAAAGGGAAATTCTACACCAAATAAGCCTCCAGACAATCCTACTTGGACTC
>ML872416.1:0-14361 GCA_009831015.1 Picea engelmannii
CTCCACGGTCCTATTTTTCTAACAATGGATGCATGCAATGTGTTTAGAAATATTCTTATTTGAGAAAATTGTTTGAAATAAGTTAACAACACCATTAATATAAGTATTTGACACTTTTACATAAGAAGAAATAACAATTTGTGATAGAAAAAAAAATATATCCCCACCTATCCTAGTTGTGGGCATTAAAGTGGTATCAAAGTTGGTGGTTATGCCATCCTGTGACTACATTGATGCCTAGGAGAAAGGGGCATGGATGACATACTTATTGAGAATCACTGGAAAGAGAAACAAGAGAAAATCGAACAAATTCTAAGCCAAAGGGAAGCTTGCGAGACAAACCTAAAGGGACTATGCTCCAAATATTAAAATATCTGGTGAAGGGACAGAATGGGGCATCCTAAAGACAGGAAGAGACAACAAGGTTCCAACAGCTGACCTTATAAGTGCTCACACAACTAGTAGGCCAACATGGGGATATGAATGGCACAGATCAAGGTGGACCCACTGGATCCCATTAGGGTGCCAATATACACACACAAAGTAGAAACAATCATACCCTATCTCAAATAAGGATCCTAAGGATTCTTAGGCCCTTACTACCACAATTCTTGACAGGGCATCCTACAGGAGCACAGGAGAAATCGAATCATGGGATTGATATTAACACCTCATACAAAGAGTATGATATGATAAATGAATATATATGTGAGAAAGTTTTCTATAATGACTTATGTGACCTCAAATAGAAGTACACACCTAAGGAGTGGAACAAAGGAGCATAGGGACAACAAAACTTTGAACTCATGTGCAAGGTAGGAAGGTTGACTATCCCACCCTTTGATTGGTCTACCAAGAGAACAAGCAGAGCATGGGTACATAAGTTGGAAACCTACCTCCAACTTAACCCAATGACTGAGGAAGAAGCAATTAAGTATGCCACCCTTCACTTGGAAGGAGAATCTCACGAATGGTGGTATCATGGGTTGGTGGCACTAAGACACACCATAATCACTTCATATCTGAACTTCACTCAAATTTTGATGGATAGGTTCGACAAGAAGGACCCTGAGATACACTTGATTTAGTTAGCACAACTGAGACAAACAGGCACAACAGAAGCATACATCATCGAGTTTCATAGGATGGAATTTATGCTGACATATATTCCTCAAAAAATGTTGGTGATGTTATTCATGGAGGATCTATATGAACCCCTCAGAGGATGGGTGAAGGCCTTTAGACCAATGGAATTACAAGAGGCCATCATAACAACGTAGGACATGAGAAGCACAGTCTCCAAGAAAGCGCCAACAAAACAATTCACCCCTCAAGTGGGTAAGAAGATGAAGTTTCTCTAGAAGCCATGGATAGGGAAGAATGGGATGGATGAGGAGACTCAAAGAGAACTAAGGAGGAATAAACTTTTCTACAATTACAAGGAGTCATGGGAAGTGGGTCATCGATGTATGGGAAAAGGTAAATTCCATTATATTGAGGTGGTTTCCAACAAGGAGGATGAAAATGATAATGAGGGTATTAGACAAGACAATGGGGAGCCATCACATGCTACAGAATAGATTCCATTGTAGGATAACCCCAAGGGAGTGACCATTTACACACTCTCATGAATCTTTAAATATTACACCTTTAGTGTCATAGGTATTGTGTAGGTGCAGAGGGTTACAACATTGGTTGATGGTAGGGCCACCTACAATTTCATTGATGTTGCACTTGTCACCATGAGACAAATCCTTGTGGAGGATTTTGAGGGAATCAATGTTGTAGTAGTATATGTGTACAACATGATGTGTACTTAGAGGATCCAAGGATTGGAAGTAACATTGGGGAACTATACGTTAATCCATGAATTTTGTGTCGTGGATATAGCATATACCCATGTGGTGTTAGGAGTTTAGTGGTTTTCCTCATGAGCATAGAGTTCTAGGACAAGGGTGGAAAACGAGTCATCCTAAGAGGTATTTCAAAAGGTTCCCCCAAGATCATGTCTAATGAGTGCATGGAGGCCCTTTTTATACATGAGGACATGGCCTACGTAATAGAGTACCTGATCACCATGGAAAATCCATCACAGGATCGCCAACATTACCCTGTAGATATCCAAGCATTACTTGGAAAGAATGAAAGAGTGTTCAATCCATTGCTGATCCAGATTTTATGAGAAAAATGAAATGAATACATATTATTAAGATATTCTTAACACAAAATAACACAGATACAGTGAAACTGGTTTTCTATTCAATAATGAAATAAGCTGAAACTGTAAAATGCAACGGAAACAAGCTTGTTGGAATGGTGGAGGCTTATCTCTGAGAAGATATGTGACGATTGTGCTCATTCACAAGAAGATGATTACAATGAGGCTCTGAAGGCCTTTCACAATAAATAGGAATTCCAAAAACCCTATACATCCAAAAACCTAACCCTAGGAGATGAAGCACCAAAAGTCATGTGGGCCCTCTTTGGGTAAGTTAGTACATTAACTTCCTGAGGTCGTTAGTTTTGCATACGATCTCCGTTTTAGGCGTATGATAGCCCGTTGGAAAGGTATCATCGAGGAGATTCATTTTTGGGCCTCAATCATGTCATAGGCAATAATTGAGAATCTATATCCTACAAAACCTTCATTTAGGCCCTCAAAATGGCCCCGGAAGTGAAAACTACTAAAACTAGTAAATTGCCAAAATTGCCAGAAAACTATTTTGAGCTAGTTGGAAAAGGTGGGTGGACACCGATATCCATCTGGATCAATCCTCCCTCCTTAGGAATAAATGGTATCCATTGCATTGAGTTCCCCCATAAGATGAGGAAATTTCTGCAGAATTTGGCCCCGGGTGAGCCACTTGCCTTGGTGCAGGAGTTGCCCTGCTTTGACGACTTGATAAAGATGGATCCTTTGTTGTCGATTTACCTTGATATGTGTGTCCACAATATTATCATTGGATTCCTGTTGCATGAATTTAGGGTTGAGCTCTGTTGGTGTTAGATGTTTTTCTATGTCTGAGGTGTCCAATAATGGTGGGAAATAAGGGCGAAGGATATCCACGTTGAACACTTGGTACAGGCCAAGGAAAGGAGGAATGTTGAGCTCAAAAGAATTATCCCCCACAGCCTTGGTGATGGTGTACGGCCCATAACAAAGTGGGTGAAGCTTCTGATGGGGTCTTGTAAGGCGTTCTTTCTATAAGTGCAACCAAACTTTGTCTCCCACCTCAAACTTATGTGGCACTCGATGTTGATCATGGCATTGTTTGTACTTGTCATTGGACTTTTATAGGATATCTTGAACCTATTGGTGGATGTGTTGGATCCGCTCAATGAACCGGGTGGCTTTGTCAACTTCAGTTGGAACATGATATGAGTTGGTCGAGGTGACCTCAAGGGGAAGTGCAACATCTGTGGGACCCAATGGTTGGAATCCCAACCCCACCTGAAAGGGGTTGTGGCCAGTTGAGCTATGTAGGGCTCGGTTGTAGCTATGATGGACATAGGGAATACTCTCATCCCATGTGCAAGGGTGATTTGAATTATACATGTGAAGAATATGCACAACCATTTGATTTACGACCTCGTTTTGGCTATCTGTCTGGGGGTGGAAGGTCATGGATTTGGTTAGCTTGGTGTCCAGTAGTGACCAGAGGCTCGACCAGAATGTGTTGATAAATCGACTGTCCCTATATGAGACATTTTTTTGTGGGAGTCCAAAATGTACCTAGTCCCATTCAAATAAGAGCTTGGCAGTGGCATTTGTTGTGATTCTCTTGTTGCAAGCAACCAAAATCACCATCTTAGAAAAGCGGTCAACAACCACAAAAACACAGCCATTTCCTCGTTTGGTGGATGGGGGGGCCGACATGTAGTCCATTGAGATGGATTCCCATGGCCTATCAGGAGTAGGAAGAGGGGTGTACATGCCATGTTTCTTAGTGGATGGTTTGGCAATAGCAAAGGCAGTGCAAGACTTGATATACTTCTTGATCTCATGTCAGAGTTTCGGCCAGTAGAAATGTTTCTATAGGATTGCCACTGTATTTTTGACACCTTAGTGTCCTGCCACCCGATTGTAGTGGGATTCCCAGATCAGCTTCACTCACTCGCTTGATGGAACATAGATATGTCCTAGATGACACAACAACCCATTCTGCAAATAAAAATTATTGACAACTATGTTTGCACCCAACATTTGGTAGGTGGTGGTGAATTCTAGGTCTGTCTCATAGAGTTGGTGTCATCTAGAGGTCTCATGGCCGCAAGAGTCTAGCACTGTGGTGAGTGTCATGACTGGTGGTCTACTGAGGAAATCAGTGACGTGATTGGTGCTTCATGTTTTATACTTGATGTTGAGCTGGAATTGCTGCAAGCATGTGGATCACTTTTGATGGTGGTCATTCTACAATTTTCCTTGTGCCTGCATACATTGCAGTGGCTTATGATCATTGTGGATGTCTGTCTCCTTCCCAAGAATGTAATGTCTCCACTGGCGGTAGGATTTCACAATGGAGTACATTTATTTGTCATAAGTAGGGTACTTGTGAACAACATCAGATAGTGTCTCACTATGATAGGCCACGGGTTGGATGTGCGGAGTGAGAACGATGCCCACAACATAGTATGAAGCATATGTCTCTATCTCAAAGGGATGTTGTAGGTCTGGTAGTGATAGTATTGGGGATGACCAAAATGCTACTTCAAATCATCGAACACTTTTTGTTGGGAGCAACGCCACACAATTTTTTGCTTACCACCACCCCTGGTTATTTGGCTGAGGGCCCATGCAATATGGGAGAATCCCAACACAAACCTGTGGTAGAATTTGGCAAGGCCCAAGAAGCTCTAAAGCTTAGTGAGTGTGGTTGTGGTAGGCTAGTCATGGGTGACTTGGATCTTGGCTGGATCCACATGTACACCATGATGATCAATGATGTATCCCAGGTAATGGACCCTGTCCATGCCGAAGGAGCATTTTTCCAAGTTGGCGTATAGCTTGTGCTACCGTAGGGTGTGCAGAACCTGCTGAATATGTTGCAAGTGTTCATCCCAAGTCTTGTTGTAAATGAGCATCTCATCCAAATACACCACTACAAATTTATTGGTGAATGGTCACAAGATATAGTCCATCATCCTCATGAAAGTGGTCGGGGTATTTGTCAAACCAAAAGGCATGACCAACCATTCAAAAATGCCTTCCTTTGACTTGAAGGCGGTCTTCCATACATCTGTCTGTTCTATTGGGACTTGGTGGTATCCAGAATTCAGATCAATCTTACTGAAGTATTTATCCCCCGTGAGTTGATTAAGGAAGCCATCGATTCAGGGAATCAGGTACCAGTTTCTGACTGTGATTTTATTTAGATCATGGTAATCAATGCAGAGTTGCAAGGTTCCATCTTTATTTTGTACCAACACGATTGGGCTCCCGCAAGGTGATGAGATGGGATGGATGTGCCCCTTGTGGAGCAGTTCTTGGATTTGTTGCTTGATCTCATCCATCTCTAATAGAGAGAGACGATAGACTGGCCCATTGGGCAGTGGTGCACTGGGGGTCAGATCAATGGGGTGCTGACCTGGCAGTGCAGAGGTACCCCGGTAGGTGAGGAGAAGATATCTAAGTATTCTTCCATGACCTTATCTACTTGCTTTTGTTGTGTGGAGAGGTCGTCCACAGAGACCCTAGATGTGGTTGTGGTCTTTCACTTATTCTAAGAGTGAATCACGAAGAAGACAAACTTCCCCATCTGAGAGATAACCTTCCTGCATTGCTTAGCAGAGATCAAGAAAATAACACTAGGTGGGACTGCCTCAGGTATTCTGTACAATTTCCTGTTCAAAGTAATAATAACACTATGAAGCCTAGACTCATATACAACATGACGTTTCCATAAATAAGGTTGGCCCAAAAGAGCATCACAAACTTCAAGAGGAGAAACATCACACAACACCTCATCTTTGAAGGGCTTGATGTCATATGATAGTTGACACTATTAGTTGACGCAGAGATCGCTTCCTTGGCAGATCCATCCTATGGTGTAGGGTTGTGGGTAAGGCGTTGTGGGAAGGGCCAACCGCTTGATGACCTATGCAGAGATGAGGTTCTTCTGGATACTGCTATCAATGATTAAGTGCAATGGGGTGCCTTTTACCCACATTTTTGAATGGAAGAGGTGCTCTCCTTCTTTTGGCTAGTCTGGTTCATCGGGCTGGAGCTTGGTTGTAGCAACGATGGCACTAGGTTCCGTGTAAATGATCCATCTTCCCCTTTCTGGTTCTGGCTCAGTGTCAAAATACGCATCTAATTTAGAGGCTTTCACTCTGGCCACCAAGGACTGCTTTGAGTGAAAATCAACAGTGTTATGACAAGGGATCTTATGGAAGTCGCACCAATTCCCGGTATCTTTCTTTGTCTTTCCAGTGTCCTTCTTTGCTTGTGGCTTGGAATGGTTGTCCTGATACTGTCCATATTTTATTTGTCCTTTTTTCTATGGGTTGGGGCCATGCTTTCCTAGCTTTTGTTGTGATGGGTTTCCAGGCCCAAATTGCCCCGCCTTTTGTTTTATCTTCTGCTCGATTTTGACGGCATATCGGTAGGCCGCACCCAAGGATGAGATGTATAGAAATTCCATTTTAGTCTGGATGTATCTATGCAGAGCATTGCGATACTTGAGCACCATTTGTGAAATCTTGCACTGCTTGATCTCTTTCTTGCCGCAGTGTGGTCCATTGGGTATATAAGTCATCATAACATCCGACAGGGTAGTATTGTTCCTTAATATCATCCCTGAAGGAATACTAGGTGGCTATGACTGTAAATAATGAGGGTTCCCCTGTTTCATTTTTCTCACAGAACATTTCCCACCAATCTTTGACATGGGGGACGACTTTGAGGAGCGCAAAAGTAATATTTTCTCTATTCAAGAAGTTATGGACAGAAAAATACCCTTCTAGCATATTCAACCACTTGTCTACAACATGTGCGTCTATATAACCTTCAAATATATGAATATCAAAGTTTATTTGTACCTTCAAGGGGGTGGCTCCTCCACTCGAAGAATATACGTTGCCTCTTGGTAGTCACTGAAGGATTTGCGTGAAACTATCCATCATCTCATTCCTCTGTTGCGTGAGGGATTCCTCAATCAACAGTTTGAAAGTAGCTCTTGTCTCATTATATTTCTTTTCTCCTTCCATGAGAGGTCTCTTGGGCATGAAAAATTTTTTTTCCTCAAGAGAAACAAGCTCAAGACCCAACTCTTTGTACTCTGACCTCGTTGGGGACATGAATTGAGACGATAAGGAGTAGACCGCTCTGATACCACTGATCCCGATTTTATGAGCAGAGCGAAATAAATGAACATTATTAACAGATTCTTAACACAAAATAACAGAGATACAATAAAATTGGTTTTCTATTCAATAATGAAATAAGATGAAACTGTAAAATGCAGCGGAAACAAGCTTGTTGGAATGGTGGAGGCTTATCTCTGAGAAGAGATGTGATGAGTGCACTCATTTTCAAGAAGATGATTACAATGAGGCTCTAAAGGAATTTTACAATAAAAAGGAATGCCAAAAACCCTAGACATCCAAAAACCTAACCCTAGGAGATGAAACGCCAAAAGTCATGTGGGCCCTCTTTGGGTAAGTTAGTACATTAACTTCCCGAGGTCGTAACTTTTGCATACGATCTCCGTTTTAGGTGTATGATATCCCGTTGGAAAGGTATCATTGAGGAGAATCATTTTTGGGCCTCAACCATATTGTAGGTAATAATTGAGAATATTTATTTTGAAAAGCCTTCATTTAGGCCCTCAAAATGGCCCCAAAAGTGAAAACTGTTAAAAATAGTAAATTTCCAAAATTGCCAGAAAACTATTTTGAGCCAGTTGGAAAAGGTGGGTGGCCATAGATATCCACAAAGATCAATTGCAAGAAGGGAGACCACCTCATAGAGGATTTGAGCATTCCATTGAGATAGAAGAGGGGTCGAAGCCTATGATAATCACCCCATACATGCATCCAAAAATATTCAAGGATGAAATAAAGAAGGCCATAAAGGAATTGCTAGAAATGGGACATATTAGGCCTAGCTCTAGTCCTTTCACTTCGTCAATTGTGCTAGTTAAGAAAAAAATATGGCACTATGAGGATATGCATATAATACAGGGAACTGAACAAGAAGACCATCAAAAATTGATACCCAATGCACAAGATTGATGAGTTGATTGAAAAGTTTCATGGAGCGATGTACTTTTCAAATGTTGATCTGCGATCAAGATACTACCATATTCGAGTCAAAGATGAGGATATCCATAGTGATTCAGGTGTCACTATGGGTTGTATGAGTTTGTAGTCATGCCTTTCAGGCTGACTAACTCACCAACTACCTTTCAGTGCTGCATGAACCATATCTTCAATCCTCTACCTTTTAGTTTCAGTGGTGCAATATCCACCCTAGCTAGACAAAGAGGAGGATTCATTTGGAGTCCTCATTTGAGTTTGTTGTGGTGTTTGGTTTCATCTTGGAGATATTTTGGAGGAATATTCGCTTGATTATGGAGTTTGTGGATTTTTTCTCGAGGAGGTCGATCGTCAGATCTACTGGTGCTAGGAGGGCTTCACACAACTTGGAAAGGAGAGACCCCTTTGGGTCGAGCATGAGTTGTACTGTGAGGCCTCACTAGACATACCGTAGTCATCCTGCAAGGACCTCTACAAATATGGGCTTGTAGTAGCTCACCATATTGGGGTTCTGAGGGTTATAGTGGTCATTTGCAGAGTATATAGAGAAGGATCGGGCTCATAAATTCTTGGACATCATAGAATTGGAACCATTCCAGGTTTCTTGTTGTTTATGTAGTATATTTTACAGTTGCTTGGAAACCATTAGATTTGTGTGCTTAGGAGTATTCTGCGGTTGTTATTACAACCATTAGATATGATTTTATTCCTGAGATTTTTGGGAGTTTCCATCCATAATAATATGTAATGGTTATTTGCTCTATTTATTTTGTAATGGACGCATGAAATGTGTTTGGAAATATTCTTATTTGAGAATTTTTTTTGAAAGAAGTTAGAAACACCATTAATATAAATATTTGGCACTTTTTCATAAGAAGAAATAACAATTTGGGATAGAAAAAACAATATATCCCCAGCTATCCTAGTTTGGGACATTACAGTGGTATCAAATTTGGTGGTTATTCCATCATGTGACTACATTGATTCCTATGAAAAAGGGGTGTGGAGGACATACCTCTCGAGAATCACCAGAAAGAGAAACAATAGAAAGCCAAACAGAGTCAGAGCTAGAGGGAAGCATGGGAGACAACCCTGAAGGGACTATGCTCCAAAAATTAATAGATATGGTCAAGGGATAAAATGAGGCATTCTAAAGATGGGCAGAGATAGAAGGTTTCTAGCAACAGACCCTTGAAGTGCTCACATAGATAGTGGGATAACATGGGATTATGAATGGTACAGATCAAGGTGGACCTAGTGGATCATGTTGGGGTGACAAGATATACACGAAGAGTAGAAAGAACCATACCCTAGATTAGAGAAGGAGACTAAGGATTCCTAGGCCCTTATTACCATAGTTCTTGAAAGGGAAGCCTACAGAAGCAGAGGAGAAACATGATTGGGGTATTTTTATTAACACCTCATATAGAGAGTATGATACGATAGATGAAGATATCCATCAAAACATTTCCTTAATGACTTCTACGACCTCAAACATATGTACAAACCTGAGGATTGGAACAAAAGAGCGCAAGGCCAATATAACTTTGACCTCATGTGCAAGGTTGGAAGGTTGACTATCCCACCCTTTGAATGGTCTACCAAGAGCATAGTGAGAGCATGGGTACATAAGTTGGACACCTACCTCCAACTTAACCCAATGACTGAGGAAGAAGCAATTAAGTATGCCACCCTTCACATGGAAGGAGAAGCTCACGAATGGTGGTATCATGGGTTTTTGGCACTAGGACATTGATCCAACTGGATTTCAGTGGCCTACCACCTATTCCAACTAGCTCATTTTGGCATTTTTCTAGTTTGGTAGTTTTTTCTTAGTTTTGGGGTCCCTGACTTCTGGGGTTGTTTTGAGGCCCTAAACAACTTTTTTAGGACTCATCACAATTGGAATATAGACAAATTCAAAGTTTGATGACAACATGTGTAGTCCGCGTATAGACCATTCCAATGGGCTATCATGCGCCTAAAACGGAGATCGTATGCAAAAGTTATGACCCCAACAAGTTGATGTACTAACTTACCCAAATGGGGCCCACATGACTTTTGGCACTTCATCTCCTAGGGTTATGTTTTTGGATTTATAGGGTTTTTGAAATTCCTTTTTATTTTAAAAAGGCCTTCAAAGACTCATTGTAATTAACTTCTTGTGAATGAGTGCAACCATCACATCTCTTCTTAGAGATAAGCCGCCACCATTCTAGCAAGCTTGTTTTCCACTGCATTTTACAGTTTCAACTTATTCCTTATTAAATAGATACCAGTTTTACTGGATATCTATTATTTCTTGTTAACCATATTTAAAAATAATCTGTATTCATTTCATTCTGATCATAAAATATGAATTAGTGGTATCAGAGTGGTCTTCTACTTGTCATTTTTAATGCATGTCTCCAACGAGATCAGGGTACAAATAATTGGGTCTCGAGCTTGTTTATATTCAGTACAAAATCTCTTGCATGCCCAAGAGACCTCTCATGGCAAGAGAAAATAAAGACAATGGGACAGGAGATCCATTCAAAATGTTTCTCAAAGAATCCCTCGCACAACAAAGGAATGATATGATGGATAGTTTAGTGCACATCCTTCAGTGACTACCAATAGGAGATGCATCTTCCTCAAATGGAGGAGATGCCCCACTAAAGTTACAAATAAACTTCGATATTCCTATATTTGTAGGTCATATAGACGTCGATGCTGTAGAAAAATGGTTGAATCTTCTAGAAGGGTATTTGTTTTTCCATAACTTCTCGAATAGATAAAATATTACTTTTGCGCTCCTCAAAGTCGTTCCCCGTGTCAAAGATTCATGGGAAACTTTATGTGAGCAGAAGAAAATAGAGTAACCCTCATTATTTATAGTCACAGTCACTTGGGAGTCCTTTAGGGATGCTATTAAGGAACAATACTACCCTGTTGGAAGTTATGACAACTTGTACACAAAATGGACCACACTGTGAAAGGAAAGAGACCAAGCAGTGCCCAAGCTCACAAATATCTTCCATACCTTGCGCACCAAGTTGGGTATAAAATATTCTGAGCAACATATGGTGATAAAGTATCACGGAAATATGCATAGATACATCTAGGCCAAAATGGAGTTTCTAGACATCTCATCCTTGGGCGTGACCTACCGATATGTCATCAAAATTGAGATGAAGCTCAAACAAAAGAATCAAAAATTTGGGCCTGGGAACCCCTCACAACAAAATCTAGGAAAGTTCGACCCCAAACCATGGAACAAAGGATAGAGAAAATAGGTACAACCTAAGGAAAACCAACCCAGGATGCAAGTAAATAAGGACACGGGAAAGACAAAGAAAGATATTGGGAAGTGGTGCGAATTCCATAAGAGCCACTGGCATAACACTATTGATTTCCTCCCAAAGAAATCATTGGTGGCTGAGGTAAAAGCCTCTAAATCAGAAGCGGGTTTAGACTCTGAGTCAGAACCAGAAAGGGGGAGACAGATCATTGACATGGAACCTAGTGATACCATTTCTACCATCAAGCTCTAGCTTGGTGAACCAGACGAGCCAAAGGAAGGAGAGCACCTTTTTCATTCACGTATGTGGGTGAAGGGCACCCTGCTACACTTCATCGTTGATAGAAGTAGCCAGAAGAACCTCATCTCAGCATAGGTTTTCAAGCGACACGCCCTACCAAAAATGTTGCACTTGCAACCCTACACCATTGGATGGCTCCACCAAGGAAGCGACATTCATGTCAACCAACAATGTTTCATGTCATATGACATCAAGCCCTTCAAAGATGAGGTATTGTGTGATGTTTCCCCTCTTGAAGTTTGTAATGTTATTTTGGGCCAACCATATTTATGGAAACACCATGTTGTATATGAGTCTAGGCCTCACATTGTTATTATTACTTTGAACGAGAAATTGCATAGGATACGCAAGGCAATCCCACCTAGTGTTATTTCCTTGATCTTTGCCAAACAATGAAGGAAGGCCATCTCTCAGACAAGGAATTTTTTCTTCTTCGTGATTCACTCTTAGAATGAGAAAAAGATCGCAACCACATCTAGGGTATCCACAACCGACCTCTCCACACTAAAAAAGTAAGTGGATAAGGTCATGGAAGAATACTCATATATCTTCTCCTCACCTACCGAGGTACCTCTGCACTGTCAAGTCAAGCACCCCATCGATCTCACCCCGGTGCATCACTACCCAATGGGCTAGTCTACCACCACTCTTTGTTAGAGAATGAGAAGATCAAGAAGCAAATCCAAGAACTTATCCACAAGGGGAACATCCATCCCATATCATCACCTTGTGAGAGCCCAATCATGTTGGTATAGAAGAAATATGGAACTTGACGACTCTGCATTGATTATCTAGCCATGAATAAAATCACAGTCAGAAATTGATACCCAATTCCCCAAATCGAAAACCTCCTTGATCAACTCACTGGGGACAAATACTTCAGTAAGATTGATATGAAGTCTGACTATCACCAGGTCTCGATCGAACAAACATATGTATGGAAGATCACCTTCAAGTCAAAGGAAGGTATTTTTGAATGGTTAGTCATGCCCTTTGGTTTGAAAAATGCTCCAGCCACTTTCATGAGGATGATGGACAATATCCTAGGACCATTCACCAATACTTTTGTAGTGGTGTATCTAGATGACATTATCATTTACATCAAGACTTGGGAAGAATACTTGCAGCATATTTAATAGGTTTTGCACACCCTACGATGGCACAAGCTATATAGTAACTTTTAAAAATGCTCCTTCGGCATGGACATGATCCATTACATGGGATAGATCATTGATCAACATGGCGTACATGTGGATCTAGATAAGATCCAAGTCATCCATGACTAGCTAGCCCCAACCACACTCACTGAACTTTGGAGCTTCTTGGGTCTTGCCAATTTCTACTGCAGGTTCATGTTGGGATTCTCCCATATTGCATGTGTAAGGTAGCTAGAGAGGTAGTGGGGGGGCCCAGAGGGCCCATAGTGATAATAGTGGAGGTCATTCAATGTAGGGTGGACTAGGTCCACTATATTATTAAACAAGGCCCACTATGGTAGTTAGATATAATAAATGGGTAGTTATATATAATAAATGTAAGAGGACTTCTTAGAAGGTTCAAATTCTAGAAGATTCCTCCTCTAGAATGTTCTTAGGTGATGGTAGCACTATATAAAGGGGTTCAAGCAATTTAATGAGAGATGAAGATAAGTATTGTATTTGGAGCTGAAGCTCATTAGGAGGATGCCCCCTCGAAGAGGCAAGTGAACAGGAAATGATCCCTTCCATAATAGGATCCATTGTATGGTGTTTCCCTACCTCAAGGGTTTGGTAATAATAAAGTGTGGTTTCTTCTATCTTGCTTGTGGATCTATTGTGTATTCAGTATTTTTGGTTATTATATTGGTATATCTATTCAGGTTCTTAACAATTGGTATCAGAGAACTTTCCTTGGGCAGACATTGTGGGCAAATATTTTTGCAGATTTTTTTTTCCGGAGCAGAAAAAAGAGGGTCGCGACATTCTCGAAATTTTTGATATATTTATGTGTAAAATTTGTAGGAAAGGGTTGTATATCTGAGTTCCTCTCATAAAAACACCCAATTTGAAGAAAAAAAAATCGTTCTAAACGGAGTCCGGGAGGTCAAGATATTGAGGTTTTAAAATCTGCAAATTTTCAGGGTTTTTTTTCTACGGACGGCGACGCGATTTGTTTTTATTTTTGTAGAAGTTGGAAGCCAAATTTTTCCAAGAAATTTACGTATCTGAGTTCCTCTCACAATTTCACCCAATTTCAAAAAACAAATCAGCCGAAACGGAGTCCGGGAAGTGAAGTTATGAGCATTTTAAGTTCAGCAGTTTTTTAGGGTTTTTCCAGAAAAAGCCGCGAGTTTCTGCCGAAACTTATTGGGTCAATTTTTTTGAGTTTTTTTGTGATGGCTTCAGGACCGAAGAGTTCATAGGGTGCTCAGATGGCTAGTTCATCTCAAACCTTGAAAGAAATTCTTGAATCATTCAAAGCCCAAGTGGATGCTAGATTGGATGTGTTAGCACAAGGCCTCACAGACAACCTCACAAATATCATT
>ML872417.1:9016-19579 GCA_009831015.1 Picea engelmannii
TGATATGATGAGCCTTTGCACACGAGAAGAAGAAGGACGTTCCACCCAGGACACTTTGGCTGAGCCCAGCCTAGGGGGGTTGACCCACTTCAGATGGAACATTTTCCTCTTGATGGACAGGACGTCACCCAGGAGACTTGGACATCATCTTGAGCGTGTGGCAGTTTGATGGATTACTGGCACGTGTGGCAGCCTGGAGGAGCCCTAAAAGGGCTAACGTCTGACTTCTGGATGCTGGACTAGCCCAAAAAGGGCCAACGTCTCCCTCAGAGGGGCTTAACGTCCCACCTTTTGCTCGTTTATGTCTTTTACTTAGCAGCTAATGTAAAAACAGTATAATTTTTAGTAGTCAGCCTTGTCGGCTATTTTAATGACCTAATTTGTAAATTAAAGGTCATTGGATGATATATATTGAGGATGTTTTTCCCTCATTTGAACTGAACACAACTCCTTCTCTTAGGAGATCTGATTTTTTGCGCCCTACTAGGGTAGTTTTGGTGTTTAAAGTGAGGCACAACTTTTGAAGGAGGATTTTTCTTGGCATTTATGGCATTTCTTCATGACATGTAAGCGAATTTTCATGCAAAACTTCTTAAATGAATGGTTGTAGGTTTAATTTCTTACATTTACTTATTGTATTGCTGATTTAAAACCCTAGGTAACAAGCACACAAGTAGGTCATTGTTACATGTCCCCTTGTTGAGAAATAATTTTCAGCCATTGAAGAAAGGAGATAGAGCCTAGCCGTTGCTACACTTGTCCTCCTTCTTCTGAGCTAGCGTTGAAGTTTATAAGTTGAAAAGAGGAGACGTCCTCGGCCTAGATTGCCTACACCTAGGGTTTCACCTTCTAGGGTTTGAAAGCCTTGCCATTGCAAAACTTTCTCCCTTAGATTTATGCTTTAAGCTAGCCGTTTTGCCAAGTCTATTTAGAGAAGGAGGAAAGAGCACGAGGCCTTGCCTAAGCAACACTGGAGTGAGCCTCTTTCCCCTAGGGTTTTGATTCTAGGGCCCTGCCTTTGCAACACCATAGAACCCTACCTTCTAGTCTCTAAGTTATCATCCTCCCGAGACCTTGTGCCCTTATTTTTGACTCCATATACCCTAAGGCACTGATTTGATCTCCAACGTTGAAGCTTTGGTGTACAAAACAACTCTTTAAACCCTAAATCTTGAAACCCTAACTAACTAACCCTAACCCTAACTAAGGCTGACGTCATAGTTAATTATTCCTGACGCAACAAGCTTTTTTGACTTTTACAAGCAATTGAATGATGATCTAAAGCATTTATTGATTGAAGTATTGATTGAATACATTGTTGGCTTTGTCATCTTAATAACTATTGATGAATTAATGCTCTTTCCATAGATAATTGACAAAACGTTGATCTCATTGATATCTATTACTTCACATTGCTTAAATTATATCTGATGGTCATATGAAGTGCTAACCCTTTGTATATAACCTGCATACATATTTTCTACTGTTGCTTTGTTATGGGCAGGTGTTCTCATTTGGGACTATACTTCATTATTGGCTGATTAGTCGGACCTTCTGCTTTTTGGTGGTAACCTGTGAAGGGGAAACTTTAACTTTGACCTTATATCTTAGCCTCTTCAAAACCCCAGGTTGTCGGGGACATCTCCCCTGGGCTAACCTCCCTAAATAGAAAGAACCTCCCCATTGTGGTGACATTGGGTGGGGAAGGTTCCTGTTTCGCCAATTTGACCCTTATCCTTTAGCCATTTGACCTAAACTACAAACTGAGCGATAACAGGACGCTCTACATGTTTGACTCAAGATTGACAATGCAAACATTTTCAATTAGGGGCAAAGGTTGCAAAATGCCTTCCACCAATTAGTTGCAATAAGAGTTAGACTAATTAGAAAATTCAAGAAGTGAGTTTGAAATGTTGACTATAAATTTTCAATGTCTAGATAAGATAAGATGATTTTATCAATGTCCAACAAATGACCACAAATATTTCAATGGGTCTGCAAAGTACAATAGTATCAATACACTATGGGAGCACAAAGGACCGATCCTATACAAGAATAAAAAACAAGATGTAATCTATAGTCTAAAATCTACTATCTGGAAAAGAAAGTGCGAATGGGTAAACTAAAGTGATACATGAATTGTTGAGGGTGACAATACAAAATGCCTTGGAGGGATGCCTTGACGGGGGATATAGGGGGAGGGAAAAACATTCAATGCTCATTGGATTTATTTGCTAGCTAGTGTTCGAAGAAGAAAGAGAAGGCCAAGTAGGTTGCAGCAGGTACTGTAGTAGGAGTGGATGAGGGATCATCCCAACTTGAGACTGCCTTCTCTATGGTCTCTTATTCATCTTCTAATACTATGTCAAGTGTTGGATAGTACATGGATAGTGGGGCATCGAGACAATATGACTTATGACAGGACAATCTTCAATAGCTTTCATGAGGAAGAGGGTGGTTGAGTGCAGTTGGGTGATGATGCTACTTATCTCGTGAGAGGATTGAGCTCCATTTCCTTCTAGATGCCATCTGATGATGTTCTTGAATTGAATGATGATGTCTAGCTAGTTCAAAGACTTTGGCTAGAGGTGTGCTAGATGGTGCCCTTTACAAGTTGCTTGCTAATCTTGTGGCACTTTTGCATTCCAGTGAGAAGTTGGATGAGCCTTCTAGGTTTGAGGAGGTAGATGCAAAGCATGCATGGTGGGATGCTATGGAGGTAGGTTCATAACCTATTTTGGAATCAAGGATTGATTCTAGGCTTGTTGTTGATGGGAGTATTGTAGAGTATAAGGACAAGGCTGTTGGATTCTCTCAAGGAGAGGGAGTTGGCCTTGATATTACTCTTGCTTTATAATTCTCTTAGAAAGAGGGAGGTGACCTTTTTCAAGTTGATTCTTTAGTTGTTGGAGGTTTCAAGGTGCATGGGTGAGATACCCATGATTGCAGGTAGTTGAGTAGTTTTGGCCTGCGATGCTGACGTGAGGGATGATAGAGTTAGGAAGGTGGCTTACGATATAGAGTTATGTTCCTTCAGATTCACAGGTAGTCAGTGTTCTTTGAAGGTTCAAGATGCTATAATGGCATCCTTTTTTTAATATAGTGAGAGTTCCAATGCGAACATGATCTTCATTCTAACACAATAGGAGATTATGGTGATTAGACATTTGAAGTTTGATGAGGATGTGAGGTCTTTTAGTTCACAAGATTCTTCTTTAGTGATTAAGGAGAGAGAGGAGGTTGTACCAGAGGTTGATTAAGAAGTCGGAGCTGAATCAGATTTAGGGGTGGATGAGGTGAGATTGGGGATGGATATGCCCTCATCTACTACACTGACTCATAGGAAGTATGATGGCTTACCCAAACTTTACAGGGTGCCCAAGAGCATGTGGGAGTGCTCGGATCTTCAGTGAGGGTGAGGAAACCTCCTTGGATATGCTACTCATGTTGCATTGGCTTCTTCCATTTGCGAGCTTTTCTATAGTCTTGAGCAGGTGAAGTGTGATGCCTTGATGGAAGATTATGTTTAGGACGATCTCGAAACTGTAACATGTATAGATTTGTAGATGGTAGGTTTGGGTGAGTTACAGAGGGAGAAAATTGGTGTTTGTGAAAACATTTTCCTCGTAAAGAGGGAGTGTTATCTTTCAGGGTTACTCTAAAAGTGTTTACATCATGTTTGCGAGTGTTTCATGTGGTCTGGGATGCATGGTGTGTGGATGACACTTGGTTGTTTTGTGATGGATATGTATATGTGGAAGTGGCTTACTCTTGGATTGCTAGACCTTGCTTGATGCTTATGTGACATTCTTCCTTGGAGCATTGGAGATCGTGATAGCTCGGTGAATTCTTTATTATGGCCACATAGAGGTTGAGTTGCTTGCTTGGAGGACACCTTGCTTTGGAGGAGTAGTGTTGGGCATTCTGGAGGAGGGGTTGAGCCCTAGATGGCATGGGCACACTTGGTTGTTTGCATGGAGGCTTGTACTTGACTTTAGGATGCTTTGGTTGAGGGAGTGATCATGTAGTTGTGGTGGAATCGGAGGAGCACATTGCTTTAGAGGAGCATTGGAGCCTTGAAGGCTTTTGGAGGAGGAGTGTTCGACACATGTTGTGGAGCGTTCATGTCTTGGAACCTTGCTAGTTGATGATGTCACCTTGGAGTTTGACATGTGTCCTCTTGAAGTGGAGTGCTTCACATGTGTGGACCTACTTGTTAGATAAGATAAGATAATTTTATTAATGTCCAATAAATGACCACAAATAGATCAATGGGACTCCTAAGTACAACAATGTGAGATACAAAATGGGAGTGTAAAGGTCGCTCCTAGAAAATCATGATAATAAGTTATGTTGCGAAAGGTCAAAAGTTTAAAATATAAGCTCATGGAGCAGGGAAACTAAGTGATAATGTAGATACATGTAACTGTTGCAAGAGAGTTGAGGATTGAAACTACCAAAACCTCCAAGTGGGGATATCTTGCCTAAGGGGCGATCAACATCTCCTGATGCTATCTGTCCTATCACCCGAGGTTGTAGGGAAGAAACTTTTGATAGATGCTAGTTGGAGGATTTGGAAGAGTAGGAAGATCTGGTCTGAGGAATATCTCGCTACCTAGTCATTGCAACCTACGACTGATACATGGAGGAGGTATCTTGACTATGTTAAGTTTTGAGCTCGATTTCTGATCTGGAGCTTAACTCTTTAAATTCTGCGACATTTTGAATTTAGCTTAATATGATTCACAACGCATAATCAAAACTGAACAGCAATAACCATATAGATTTACCAGCATGCATATTCACAACACATATACCCTGGGGAAACCCTATACAGGGAGAAAAACCCCAACAAACAATCTCCTTTTATTGCAAATATAATGTATGATCAATTACAACGCATCCACCATGAAATTCTGCTCTTGAATGAGCTTGCCAAGATGACTTTGACCTGACTGTATGACCTGTAAATACAGCGTAACCTTGCTGTCCTCTTTTTGCTGATATATACCAGTGCTGCTACAAGAACCTTGCTGTACTCTTTCTGCTGATATACACCAGCGCTGCTACAAGAATACTTTCGCTGCCTTTATTCCTTCACTGCCTTTACTCCTTCTCCCTCACGCTGCATAACAAAAGGTGTGTAGAATGAGGGTCGACTTCTGTATATGAAGGTGCATAGAGTGAGAGAGTGTGAGCTCGAATTAGACATGAGTTTGCATGTGTTTCACAACTCAACTTTACACTTTAACTCGAATTAGAACTAGACTTGAGACTTCACTTAGTTCGAATTAGAACTGGACTTCAACTCGAATTAGAACTGGACATGCAACTCTAATTAGAACTGGATATGCATGCGAAGCATCTCAACATGCACTTGACATGCATGCATGCATGCAACTCGTCATGCATCATGTAACATGACATGACAACTTTGGATTTGACTGCTTCGACCTAGACATGCAACTTTGACTTTTACAACTTGAGTTTGACAACTCAGCCTTGACATTCAACTCGACTCTTTACAACTTGACTTATTACTTGGCAATTCAAATTTCTTCATGGTGGATAATGTTACACGTGCCAACGCACTAGGTCAATACATTTACATTTATTTGCATAAGGAATATTGTTTGTTTCTAGCTCATAGGAATTGTACATTCAACCTAACTTTTGCTAGATGCCTTGACTTTTGCTCATGGCTCACAAGGATTGACTAGGCTCGTAGGGGTTGTACGTTCCCCCTGACTTTTGCACTAATCTGTCTATGCTCACAGATTGTACGTTCCCCCTGACTTTTGCACTAGACTGTCTATGCTCACAGAGGTTGTACGTTCCCCCTGACTTTTGCACTAGACTTACATCTTGGCTTTTGTATTAGACTTACAAGACTTCTTCCTTTGCCTTGGCTAGACTCACAAGATCATATAGCATCTCGTTTGTCCTAAATTTTGGTTCGACTCACAGAGGTTGTACGTTCCCCTTGGCTTTTGTCAATACCTCACAAGACTGGTTGATTCTCCAAATCTCCCTGGTTAGCCTTAGGGTGGCCCACATGGCCTCTCATTGGAGAATGACTGCCGATGCTGCCAAATTTAACACTCCCTCTCAGCGAGGGAGTCATTCTCAGCCACACCAAGCTTGCCTCTCAGCTGCTCAAACTGTCTCAGTGGCAATGGCTTGGTCAGGATATTAGCTACCTGCTCGCTCGTGGCTATATACTGTAGCTTTACAATTTTTCTCTGGACCATGTCTCTGATGAAATGGTTCTTCATGCTAATATGCTTTGACCTGTCGTGAAATACCGGGTTCTCTAACAGTTTTATGCAACTTTGATTATCACAGTGAACCACCGTAGCCTCTAGCTTATCACCAAACAATCCAGAAACCATTTTTCTTAGCCATACTGCTTCCTTGCTAGCATCACTTGCTTTAATGTACTCAACCTTTGCTGTACTCTGTGCAATGGATCCCTGTTTCTTGCTAGACCATGAGATCATAACGGATTCTAAACTGAAGCAGTATCCTGAAGTACTCTTCTGGTCCACTGGGCTTCCTGCCTAGTCAGCGTCTGCATACCCATGTAGAAACAAACCACTAGTGGATGTATATCTTAGACCATAGGTAATGGTCCCTTTGAGATATCTCAAGATGTGATTTGCTGCCACTCAGTGCCTTTGTCTCGGTTCAACCATGAACTAACTCATTGCAATCACTACATAGGATATATCTGGCTTGGTATCAATCATATACATCAATGATCCAATCAGTTGCCTAGACATGGTGGGATCCACCAAATCCGAACCTGTATCAGAATCATGCAGCTTCCTCAGGTTGGTAATCATCGGAGTAGACATGGATTTACAATCCATCATACCAAACCTCTTTAACACATCCACTGTGTATTTACCTTGTGCTGAAAATATGTCGCCCTGTCTTTGCCACACTTCCAATCCTAGGAAGTAATGCATCAAGCCTAAGTCTTTTATCTCAAATTCTGAGATTAGCTCCCTCTTACACCAGGCTACTAGCCCTTCATCTCATGTCAGAAAGAGATCATCAACATACAAGATTAATATAAAGGCTCGTTCCCTGTTACCTTGAATTACAGATTCACATCAACATCACTTTTCTGAAAGTCCAGGCTTTTAAGAAATCCATCAATCCTGTCATACCAAACTCTGGGAACCTGCTTAAGACCATACAAGGCCTTCCTTAGCTTGCATACATGAGTGTCTTTGTTATGCAGTACACAACCTTCTGGTTGTTCCACAAAGACCTCCTGTTCAATCTTTCCATTCAAGAATGTTGTTTTTACATCCATTTGATGTCATTGATGTCAACCCTTGAAGAAAGTCCGATAGCACAAAGGTTTGGGCAATGGACCCAAGTTTGTTTGATGTAAAGATGACTCATTATTGTCTTGTCATGGTTGATAAGAAGTACAGATGGATGAACTCCAAAGTGGTCCCCTTATGGTGAAAGCCCTCACGGGAAGACGCTTTACGGGTTGAGTTATCCTAGAAGTATGGTTAGAGAACCCATGCTTAATTGTGGAATAATGAGATGAAGGACAGTGAATTTGTCAGTGAAACTATCCTAGATGCATAGTGCTTGTCATGCCATCTCCGGTGGTATGTGGAACGTCACATAACTCCTCACGGTTAGAGAGTTATGACCATATGAAGTTGGAGAACCCTCATGAGTCTTATAGAAGCCCCCAAGAGTGAAAGTGTCTTGCAAAAGAATTTTTTTTAAATGGAGAAGCCCTAAAATAAGGAAAGTGTAAGGCTACATGAAGATATAAATAAGAGACAAAGCTCACTCATTAAGGACACACTTGTACATATTGTATATCTATTTTCTTATGTAAAGCTTATTGTAAATACTTGTGGATACATTTGAAGTGGCGAACGTCTGAGGTAGCATGAAGGGTTGACGACGAAATTCTCGGAATTACAGCGAATACAAAAACCCTATTTTCTGAGGCGTACGTGGGCTGTCTGTGTATAGGGTGAGTACATGTATGCGGGCTGTCTGTGAATAGGGTGCGTACATACGCGAGCTGGCTGTGCATAGGGTGCGTACATATATGTGGGCTGTCTGTGAATAGGGTGCATACGTACGCGGGCTGACTGTGTATAGGGTGAGTACATGTTGATAAAGCCATGAAAACTTGAGAAGATGAAGATGCAGAGGTTCTAGATTCTGAGATCAAGCTCCCATGAAGGTCTAAAGTGCTCAGATACATCAGATCCATTCATTGGTTCAAAAGGTATGTCTTATTTCGATGAATAGTTGGATTTTGATGTATGCATGAGGAATGGCAATGGAGATTTGAGGATTCTCCCTAGAGAGACTAGTGGCTACATGGGATCTTCTGTATAAGTCAGATCTAAAGAAATACAGTGCTGGTATGTTCATCATTGATACTTCTTGTGAGGCACATCTTGTATTTCTTGGCATATGGCTAAGGGTTTTTAAGGTAGATGGTTAAGAACTTGTATTTGTGTAGTAGTTGATGTATTGAGAGGCTAAATATCAGTAAGGGTTTGATGACTAAGATCATGTGAGGGATATTATACTTGTTCATGATTACACACACCTATGTGGCACATGACTAGAGAGAGACATATTTGCCTTGAGTAAAGATTATGTATGAGGATGCATGCACAGGGTACAGTTACAGTCTGAATATAGTGACAGGTTACAAATCTATGTGAAAGAAGTTACAAAGGGTCAGAAGTTTTCAAGAAAAAAGAAACCCTAGTTTTCAGAAGGCATACGTAGGCTGCATAACAGTTAGGTGGCATACATACGTGGGCTTCATAACATATAGGGCGCGTACATACGCAGGCTGTAGCACTACAGGTTGCGTACCTGTTGTATTTTTGTTGATACATGTTCAGTTCATGTACAGATTGATTACAAGACAATTGTACAGGTTGGATACAGGTCAGTGGTACAGGTTGATACAGTTGTACAGTGATAGTGTGACAGTGGTTCCATCATTCTACTTATACTTCAGGGAAGTTGGATGGGGCAAGGACAGGTGGTTGTAGCCACCTTTCGGTTGTAGCCGGAGAACATAGGGGGTTGTGGCCTCCTTCTGGTTGTAGCCAGAGAATTGGGGAGTTGGAGCTTCCCTCAGATTGTAGCTTGAGAAACTAGGGGGTTGGAGACTCCTTCCAGTTGCAGTTGGAAAACAAAGGAAGTTGGTGCTTCCAATGAATGTAATTCTTCAAGACATATAAGAAAAAACATTCCGTGGTTTTCTCCCGCTTTGGGTTTCCACGTAAAACACTGGTGTGCTGTGGATGTGTGTGATTGTTCATTGCTTATTGCTCATTATTGGATAATAATTCTACATTGATATAACACTTGGATTATTTGGTTAAAAAGGATTATAATTGCGCTATTACTGATTCACCCCCTCTTAGTAATCCAACACTCCTAGCGAAACGAGAGAGAGAAGAGACAAATAGTGGTGTTTCTCACAAGTGTGAGAGTGATGAGTAAATGAGTTGAGGGCTCCCTCTATTTATATGAGGTAACTAAGCACTATTGTCCACACTAATAGAGTAAAGTGACAATAATCCATGATACATGTGGGGCGCCCACCCCTCAAATAGCCTCTAAAAGTGATAATACATGCAAATACACCAAAATAAGGCTACACGTGTGGTGACGTCAAGCAAAGGGTGAAGAGGGCCTCCCAAGGCCATGTGTCATCGTCAAATGGTGCAAGTAAGGTGAAAGATCCTCATCAAGTGCTCAAAGCCATCCAATGGTGTATAATGGCAAACAAGCCCCATCATCATCAACAAACCCTAGCACATGATGTCATCATCAAATCCCAACGTCCATGGTGAGGAAGGCAAGCATCCAAGTGGGATGATCATGCATCACCTCTCTAAGTGATGTCCAAGCATAATCAGGTGCAATATCCTCCATCAAGTGCAGAGTAAGGTGCGGGTGCACTATCCAAGATGTGGGCTTCCCACCCATTTGCTTGCCATCATGATCATATCTGTCAAATGAGATCCCATCTGTCCATCGTCCAAGGTCAAGGAGGTGTGAGAGGATGTATCTAAAGGGGTCCATCATCATGTGACCCAATGCTCTGCATCACACATGTTTTATCCTGTACAAAAGTGCACAACGTCTCAGGGTGAAAGTACCAAAACATTCTCCAAAAACCATGTCAAGTCAGTGAAAACCATGGAATCAAGTAGAACCAACAATCACAAGCTACAATAGTCCTAAGAAGCATATAAAGTAAGCCATCAAGTAATACATAAGCCAAATGAACAACTCTTATTGGGTATCCACTTCAAACTTTACAGAAGCCCAAGTCTTTATGCAATTTGGCAAGTTTAGGTATGGGAGGGCCATCAAAGAAACCTATTAGGTATCCAGTACCCAAGTAGAGAGATATTTCCCAAAGAACCTATCAGGGAAATGTAATGAATGTGAGGTGGTAATCGGGCTTACTTCTTGGTCATGGGGTCATTAACATGCAAGACAATGTATGGATTCACCTCCTTGAGTGCCTTTGTGGAC